>VZRO01003424.1:282056-303588 GCA_013397915.1 Daphoenositta chrysoptera
CGGCGAAGGGGAAGGGAGGCGAGACGCGGCGGTCTCGGCGGCGCCGGGGCCGTGAGGGGGCCGAGGGTTGCGGGCGGCGCTGGCCGCGGCCGGGGAGCGCGGGCCGTGTGTCCGGTGCCCCGGCTGAGCGTGCGCTGCCCGTCCCCCGCAGCGTGATCCGGCTCATCATGCAGTACCTGAAGGAGAACAGCCTCCACCGGGCGCTCGCCACCCTCCAGGAGGAGACCACCGTGTCGCTGAACACGGTGGACAGCATCGAGAGCTTCGTGGCAGACATCAACAGCGGGCACTGGGACACGGTGCTGCAGGCCATACAGTCTCTGAAGCTGCCCGACAAGACCCTCATTGATCTCTATGAGCAGGTGAGCGAGCGCGGAGTTCCTGCGGACTCCTCTGGTCCCTGCGGAAGCCTCTGTTGTTTTCCACTAACCTTTTGCTGATGCAAGCTTTTGTCTCTTGGTGCAGGTTGTGCTGGAGTTAATCGAGCTCCGAGAACTGGGTGCTGCCAGGTCTCTGCTGAGGCAAACAGATCCCATGATCATGCTGAAACAAACTCAGCCAGAGCGCTACATCCACCTCGAAAACCTTCTGGCCAGATCTTACTTTGATCCTCGTGAGGTACATAATGCCCTTCCGTAAAGACCTCCCCTGCGTGAGCCTCAGCATCATTGCAAGCTGCTGATGGCTCACGGCATTGTTTTGTTTTTTCTTGTCGCTGGGAGTGAGAATGTGTAGTTTCACAGTTTGATGGTTTTACACCTTCTGTGAAGTGTTTGGCAAGTAGTGCGTGACACTTTATCGCGAGGCAGCAGAGCAGTGGTTTTGAAGTGTGCTGCAGCTGGGAGTTTGGGGATTTGCACCCGTGTCCTGCCACAGGATGGCATTTGCAGCTTGATTTTTCAGTGTTATGTAGGCAGCAGAAGAAAATGTGAGTTGTGTGAACAGAAACACTGCTATATTGTATTATTTAATAGCAGTAATAACAAGGCGTTATTTCTGACTGGTTACATCAGGCTGACAGTTGTGGTGAGGGCATGTTAGGTTAATGGTTAACTTAGTTTAAGGGCCTGATTTTAGAGATCTTTTCCAACCCTGATGATTCTTTGCTTTTAAGGTTGGTATTAAAGAGAAGAACTCTTTTGGAGGCCTAATACAAAGTTGATATGGAAGGGGTTTCAATTTCAGAACAATCTGAGTCTTTTTGGGAAAAGAAAAGTATTTAGAGCACTAACCTCATAAAAATAACGTTTCTAGGCATACCCAGATGGGAGTAGCAAAGAGAAACGGAGAGCTGCTATCGCACAAGCTCTGGCTGGAGAAGTCAGTGTGGTACCTCCATCTCGTCTCATGGCATTGTTGGGCCAGGTGAGTCTCGAAAAATATTTTAGGAGCTATGTCTTTATGTTGTTGCTGCATAAAACTAGTTATGGTGTAGTTGAGTCTTCAGCTCTATAAAAAGAAGTTTAAATGTGGAGTAGTTAAAAAGATTTTTTCCCATGTGGCAAGGATTTAGCAGCTGTAGGAGGAGTCCGGTAGAGTAAATACACATCACTTAGTGTGCACTTCGAGAATGTGTTTACAGCTCATTCTGATTCTCAGAATGTATTCATTGGTGCTCTGTGCAGGCGGTGTTTCATATGTCTGTGTTAACTGGCAGCTAATGTGTGGCTTTCACCTCCTCTAAAGGCACTGAAGTGGCAGCAGCACCAGGGCCTGCTTCCTCCGGGCATGACGATTGACTTGTTCAGAGGCAAAGCAGCTGTGAAAGACGTGGAAGAAGAAAAGTTCCCCACGCAGCTGAGCAGGCATATTAAGGTAATGTTTGCTTTTGTGTTTCTCCTGATTGCCTTTCCCGTGTTTTATATTGGGCGATAAGGGGAAATCTTCTTAATGCTTCTTTTGTCTTTGTTTTAAGTCATTCCCCTCCTCCCTCGCACCCCCTCCCTCACACACACCTGTGGTTTTCCCTCCCTTTTCCCTGCTTCATCTTATCAGAAGACTTCGTGGGAATCTAGGATGAGGTCTTTTAACAAGATTGGGTGCTTATGGTATTTTTAGTTAAGATAACTGCATTGTTTTTTTGACTCCACAGTTCAGCATCAGTCAGTTTACAGGAACTTGCACAGTCCCCTTCTTTATTTGTGCAAGGAAATATTTATTTCTAAACTAAACTGTTTTTCAGAAGTTAGGAGCTGGAAATTCTGAAATAAATTTGTGGTGTTCAGTAACAACTTGCTAAAAACGCTTTATTAAAACTTGTTTTGTTTGTCATTGCTGATCTTGTGTTTTTGTTTGGGCTAGTTAAGATTTTTTTCTGAACTTAGCTGTCATGACCACTTGTATTTAAAAATTCAGAAATTACAAAATTAGATATTAGAAAAAATGCCAAATGTTCTCTAAAAATTACACTGGTGAAACATCATTCCAATGAAGGAACTTAAGAAATTCATAAATTTCTGAAGTCTGCTTGGGATATGTGTTAGGTATTGGAAAGGTGTTTGTTAACAGACAATTCACTTCAAAACCAAAAATATAGACAACCAACTCAGCTCCTGCTGTACCATGGAGTGTCTGTTGTAAGTTTCAGGGACATTAGCAGACCAAAAAAAGGGTTGTTTTTTTTTTTTTTGTTCTACCTTTTTAAAAAAACGCTACTCTGTATGTATTGACAGATTTTTTTTGTACCTCAACATTAAATTTGTGAGTACATACCTCTGGAAGATACTGTATTTTTACCATCATAATAATACTACAGTTTTGTTTTGATGAGTTGTCTTTTAAATTGCTTATTAAGCTTTGCTATTTTTTTCTTTAAAACAGTTTGGGCAGAAGTCACATGTGGAGTGTGCCCGGTTTTCTCCAGATGGACAGTATCTGGTTACTGGCTCTGTTGATGGCTTCATTGAAGTATGGAACTTCACTACTGGAAAGATCAGGAAGGTGAGTTACTCCTTATTTCACACCGAGTAACTTTGACTTGCCAGAGCAGCTGGATTTATCTTTTCAGATTGTTAGGTTCACAGTCCCTAAGAAATTGAAACAGAGGAGTCTGCTTAGGTAATTCAAATATCAGTCTGGAATATTTATGTAGGTTTAGTTGCTTGATTTGTCACAGATTTCTCTCTGTGATAACTTTTGTACCTTCCTGCATTGTTATTGTTGCCTTTTAAATGGTGACAATGGCAGTACCTGGTATTATAAGGCTGTGAAGTCTGATTTACAATAGGTTGTAAAATATAACTAAAATTAAAACTGTTAATACTTTTGCACTTTGCCTTAAAATAAATTTCATTGATTTCACTACTTTGACTGATGAATTGGCTTTTTTATAGGATCTGAAGTATCAGGCACAAGATAACTTCATGATGATGGATGATGCAGTGCTGTGCATGTGCTTCAGTAGAGATACAGAAATGCTAGCAACTGGAGCCCAGGATGGAAAGATCAAGGTACAAATCTTTTTGTATGGTATATTGGGAGAGGTGGTGACCAAAAAGATTAGTTTGCAATAGCAGTAATGTTCCCGTTCCATAAAAACCCAAAGGAGGTTTAACATGGCTCAGAAACGTGTGTATTGGGTCTGATGTTTAAGCTCATGTGATCTCATAACAAAGCAATCTCTTATTTGCTGTTTCTTTTTCAGGTGTGGAAAATCCAGAGTGGTCAGTGTCTGAGAAGATTTGAACGAGCACACAGCAAAGGTGTTACGTGCCTCAGTTTCTCTAAAGACAGCAGCCAAATTCTTAGTGCTTCCTTTGATCAGACAATCAGGTGAATAAACTGAGAATGTGTGAGCTACAGTGTGGGAGAAAACAGATTTTTGACATTAAGCAGTTTAACCATAAAATAGTGTAATCTAGAAGGTCCACTGTGCTTCTCAAAGCACAGCCAGCCTTTCAGTTAGGACAGCCTGTTCAGGGTCGTGTCCAGCTGAGTTTTCAGAATCTCCAGGGTTCAAGATCCCACTGCTTTTCTTGGGGAAAATCCCGTTTGGATATAAGAAAAGATATTTTGGGTTGGTTTGATACTGATTTTTTTTGTTTGGTTCTTTTTGGTGGGTTTTTTTTTGGGTTTTTTTTTGGTTTTTTGGGTTTTTTTTTTTTTGTTTGTTTTGTTTTTTGTTGTTGTTGTTGGTTTGTTTGTTTGTTTGGAGTTTTTTTGGTGTCTTTTTGGTTGGGTGCATTTTTTTGTATGCTTTACCTTTTGTACTTCAGCTGTACAGCTTTTGGGGAGTGTAACTCCATTTATTCTGTAAAGACATGTTGGATAGTGATGTTAACCCAATAGTTACAATTTTTTAGGTGTTTTTAGGTGTTATAATTATTTAGGTGAATATCCCCCCCTCTCTATTTTCTTTTTCTTTTTTCTCCTTGTTTTTTTTTTTTTTTAAGTATTGCAGGATAGGTTAGAAGTAAGAATATATATACTCAGAAAAGTACTCAAACACTGTTCTGATATTAACAGGCAATAGGAACACCATCAAACCCTTTTTCCTGCAGCTCTTAGCGTATGGAAAGTGTTGATTATTGTTTGTGTAATGCAATAATTCTGATCCTGCTGATCCTGCACATTCTTGTTTACTGAGTGGAATTCACTCACTCATTTTTACCTATGTTGTCTTGACAGGATTCATGGTTTAAAGTCTGGGAAGACCCTAAAGGAATTCCGTGGTCATTCTTCCTTTGTCAATGAAGCTACTTTTACCCAGGATGGCCACTATATTATCAGTGCGTCCTCTGATGGCACAGTGAAGGTAAGAGGGCATTTACCTTTTCTAAGAACACCTTCAGAGTCCTGCTGTCTTACAGCTCGTTTGTTACAATTGTTACAGTCATTGGAGAAGGACTTGGGGTTATCTGCAGTAGTGAGTTTGGTTGTGACTTTGCTGTAGGTTTGTGTGAGAACTGATGAAATTTCTTACTCTGCAGTGTCTTGCAGAGCCTGTCTCTGT
The DNA here is from genome assembly GCA_013397915.1 of Daphoenositta chrysoptera. NCBI lineage: Eukaryota > Metazoa > Chordata > Aves > Passeriformes > Daphoenositta > Daphoenositta chrysoptera. Next base: position 287,008 of record VZRO01003424.1, read on the forward strand.
TGTGTTCATGAAATGGGGACGTAAGTGCAGTGCTTACTGCCTGTTCTGCTTTATTCTAGACATAGAATTGATGGTGACACCTCCTGGTGTCACAATGTGGGGATTCCCTTACCTGAAATAATTGCATATCAACTTTATATTTTTATTTTTTTAAAGCTAATTGGTTTTATTTTATTTTTTATACTAGGTTTGGAATGTGAAGACAACAGAGTGCTCCAACACCTTCAAGTCTCTTGGTAGCACTGCTGGGACAGACATTACTGTCAACAGTGTCATTCTGCTGCCTAAAAACCCAGAACACTTCGTTGTTTGCAACAGATCAAACACAGTTGTCATTATGAATATGCAAGGACAGGTATGTGATCTTACTGGTATCCTTTCAAGCCTGTCTGTCATTTCAAGAATGCAGAAAACATAGTTAATAACCTAGCACAAGCCTTGCGGGGTTAAACCAGATTTCTCTGGTTTGCTTTCATGACAAACTATTCTGAGCTTAAGTTTATAGAACACAAAGCACTTCCAGCTATGGAGAGATCTGTGTTTTAAACAAACCTAGTGCTTAAATATTTTTGCCCTAAACATGGTATTGATGTGCTGCAGTTTAATCCTGACGAATATTTTTGGGGTTGTGTCTTTACAGATTGTAAGAAGTTTTAGCTCTGGTAAAAGAGAAGGTGGTGACTTCGTCTGCTGTGCACTTTCACCTCGTGGTGAATGGATCTACTGTGTTGGTGAAGATTTTGTGCTGTACTGCTTCAGCACAGTGACGGGCAAGCTGGAGAGAACTCTGACTGTAAGTTTTTAGCTCTGAGCTTTTCCAGAGTTTTAATCACAGGGGTGATGTAAATGCTTATTATGAAGTCCATAAGATGGAATCTCAGACCAAGGGATGTTTCATCTCTGGCAGACATGATTGGTAACAAATGAATTTCAGGACATTTGGCCATAGAATGTGTTTGGTTTTTTAGAACCATTTAATTGTAAAAATTAGTGAAGTATTTATCCACCAAGCAAAGAGTGAATTGGTTCAGGGTTCCTTGAATGACAGCATGTCTTAACCTCGGCTCCAGCTGGTGGAGAATCTGTCCAAGCTCTCAGATTTAAAGCTGTTGGGTTTAAATTTGCTTTAGATCGAACTAAAGAGGAATACCAGCTTGAATGTGTAAATTTAATGGGGAACATGTAGATGTTGTGGATTTCAGTGGATGTAAACCTTCACTGAACCTTCCTTTGCCCAACAAAAAGTAAGTGCCATGTCACAAAAATTGTTGTGACTGGAATTTAATGTTGGGGGGTATATATTCCTGCTGTTGCTCTATGCACAAAGCACCTTAACCCTCAGTCCAGCTTTCCTTCGGGTTTTTTTTTTTTTTAATGAGAATATTTGTCTTGAATCTTATAAAGGAAGACTCTCCTAATGCATCTTTCTGCTTAATCTCTAGGTCCATGAAAAAGATGTCATTGGCATTGCTCATCACCCCCACCAGAACCTGATTGCCACTTACAGTGAAGATGGCCTCCTCAAGCTCTGGAAGCCATAGGTTGATTCTATGTGAATCAATCACAGTCAGAGCAGTGAGCTGTGAAGCATGCCTGTTAGTTGCAGGTTACTAGTGTTTGTGCTTTAACAAGGTCTAAATATGCAGAGTGTGATACTTGCTCAATTTTCAGTTCAGGTTTCCAGAGAATTACATTTTTACCTACATGAGGTGAATTGATGCATAAATACAGCATCACTTAATTTGATATACTTTAATTTTTACTAGAGTAGGTGAAGCAACTTCGGTGACAATGCTTTTTCTGTCTCCTGAAGTCTGTACTCTTCCTACAATGTTTGTGTAAGTTCAATGAGCCAGCATCTGTGCACACTTATGAGTGGTTGCTGACTTCCTAGAATACAGTAAAATGCTTTTTTTTTTTTTTTGAGTGAAATGTGGAATGGGAAAGGTGTCTCTTCCCGACTTCTGAAACAGGAATAGTTTCCTAGAATGCAGATGAGGATACAGTATCCTCAGCTTGAAGATGGGGCCATTTCTAGGCCATTGGGTTTTGCTGTGTTCAATTTTCACTATAGTTTTTCCAGTCATATTGGAAAGTGGTGTCACACAGCTGCCTCAGAATGAAACTATCCTTCCCCATCTGCCAGCACTTCCTACTAGAGACTGTACACCTGCCTAATGTGGCAGTGAAATACAGTTGATTTTATTTGGGGATTTTTTTGTTTTGTTTGTTTTCTTTTGTTTTACTTCCAGACTAAAAGAAGTTATTACCGGGGCCCTCTTCCTGTAAGTGCAAAATGTCTTCAGACCAGCTAGAACTGAAACACGCTCTAGGGGATCAATATTTTAAAACATGCAAAAGTTGGTTTACATAGGCTGAGTTCCTAGTGTTAATGATAATGCTTTAAGTAATTATTTTTAAGATTTTTTTTTTTAAATTTCATATGCCTGTGGACCTAGCTAACGTTATTCTTAGGTCCCACAAGATGATAGAATACACTTTCAGGCTCTTCAGTTTGGAGCACATGATTTTTTGTTGAGAGATTCTGACTAACGTACACTGTTCTGAATGTACACCAGAATCTTCTAAAGTCTGTGTCTTTTCTAGGATGCAGAAAAGTGAGGTTTTTCCTGTAATAACGAAAATCAAACGCATGTAGATTTGAATCTGCTGCACTGTATTCTGTCCTCGTCTCTTGTAGAATGCTTTCCTATTGCAGTAATCTTTTGAACAGTAATAACTTGTCTTTGACTTAATAAATTAGTTCCACTTCAAATATTTTTTCTGTGTCTTTATTGGTATGGGGAAATGCAGAAAAAGTTTGGCTGGAATTCTCACACAGCACCTTTGCTGCAAGTGTTTAGGTCTCTGCTTAGCTATGATGTCTGGATTGCCAGGTTGTTTTTTACTGCCTTAGATACATCAACAGAGGGGGTTTTCAGACAGTAAAAAGTGATTATTTTTCCTGCCTGAAAAAACACAAATATGTGACAGGAGTACATCTGATTAAGCTCCATGGGCCGTTAGTGATTCTGTTAAGGGGGAGGACCTTGACAAAATATTTTTAATACCACTGTCCTTACAGGGGAGATGCTCCTGTCTCTTGAACATCTTTGTGGCCCTTTACTGGTCTCTCTCTAGTACAACTCTTGTCCCTTTCGTATACGAAAACCCAAAATCAGACATAGCACTCCAGGTGTGTCCTCACTTGCCCTGAGTAGCTGGGAAGGATCCCCTCCCTCCACTGCTGGCAACCAGGACACTGACTTCCTTCCAAAAAGGTGGCTCATGTTGAGCTTTTATGTCCACCAGGACCCCTATGTTCCTTCTCAGTGGCTCCCAGCACTTGTTGTTGCATTGGATTGTTACTCCCCAGGTGCAGGACTTTGCACTTCTTGAATTTCGTGAGGTTCTTGTCAGCCCGTTTCTCCAGGCTCTCCAGGTCCCTCTGGATGGCAGCAAACCCCTCTGTTGTATCAGCTACTTCTCCCTCTTCAGTGCCACATGCAGACTTGCTGAGGGCTGAGGCAGCACTGACGCCGGGCCACTGCCCTCCAGTCGGACTTTGTTGCACTCATCACCCCCCTCTGGGCCTGGCATTCAGCCAGTTTTCAATCCACTTCACTTTTCACCCATCCCATATCTCAGCACCTTCTCTGCGTGGATCTTGCGGAAGACAGTGCCACAGGCCTTACAGAAGTCCAGGGACACAATACCCGCTTCCCCCCTGTCATGCAGCAGTTCAGTCATTGCATATCAGGTTGGTTAAGCATGACTTCCCTTTGGTGAAGCCCTCCTGACAACTTTTGATGGTTTTCTTGTTCTTGATGTGCCTGGAAATGGTTTCTATGTTTAGCTTCACCATTACCTTCCAGGGGATTGAGGTGAGGTTGACAGACCTTTAGTTCTTTGTATACTCCTATCTTGCCCTTCCCAAAGACAGATATGACACTTACTTTCCACCAGTTTTTGGGTGCTTTTCCCCATCACCATGATCAATCAAAGATTGTCAAGAGGGGCCTTGCAATGACATCTGTCAGCCCCCAGAGCACTTGTGGGTGCATCCTGTTGGGGCCCATGCTTCTGTGTATGTTCAGTTTGCCTAAGTCTTCCCTGACCTGATCATCCTTATAGCAAGTGTACATCCTCCTTGCTCCAGACTTTCCCCTTGATCTCTGGAGTTCCCTGAGAGGTCACACTGTCACTAAATAAAACTGAGGCAAAGAAGCTACTCAGCATCTCAACCTTTTCCATGTCCCTTTCCATGTGTAACCAGATGCCCCATCTAATAAAGTAATGGCCCCACATTTTCCCTGCTCTTTCCCACTTTTGTACTTATAGAGGCCCTTGTTATCCAGTTAAGTTTTAGCTTCCATATCTTCATCCCTGGATACCCACACATCACACCTGTGTTCCTCCCAATTTACCCAGCCTTGGTTACACCCCTCAGATTATTCCTTTTTGTGTTTTAGTTTAACTAGGAGTTCCTTGTGCATCCCCACAGGCCTCCTGGCCATTTTTGCCTGACTTCTTGTTCACTGAGATGGACTGCTCTCGAGCCTGGTTGAGGTGAGCCTTGAATATTAACTAGCTTTCTTGGGCCTTTCTTCATCCCAGAGCCTTATCCCTTGGGGTGCTTCCAAGCAGATCTTTGAAGAGACTAGGCTGCTCTTCTGAAGTCTAGAGCTGAGAACTGGCTTTTCATCCTAGTCCTTCCTCTCAGAATCCTGAACTTTACCATCTCATGATCATGGCAGCCAAGGCTGCCTTTGACAGTCCCAAGAAGCTCTTTGGTTTTGAGTGCGAGGTCCAGCAGAGCACCTCTCCTTGTTGGTTCCCCTATCAGTTGGGTCAGGAAGTTCTCATTGATGCAATCCATGAGCCTCCTGGATTGATCGTCACAGAATTGTTAGGGTTGGAAGGAACTGCTGGAGATCATCTAATCCATCCCCCAGCCAAGGCAGGGTCACCTAGAGCAGGTGGCTTTTGAATGTCCCTGGAGAGAGGGAGTCCATGTCCAGTTCCAGTGCTCTGCCACCCTCAAAAAAAGTTCATCCTCACGTTGAGGTGACCTCAGCCACTCCTCACACAGCTTCCCCTCAAGGCCCTTCACCATCTCCGTTGCCCTCCTCTGGACACTCTCTGAGAGCTCAATGTCTTTCTTATCCTGTGGCACCCAGACCTGCCCCCAGCACTCGAGGTGAGGCCGCCCCAGTGCAGAGCAGAGCAGGACCATTCCCTCCCTTGCCCTGCTGGTGATGCTGTGCCTGATGCACCCCAGGATATGGTTGACCCTCCTGGCTGCCAGGGCACACAGGGCAATTCTCACCCATAAACTCTCAGCTTGTTAATTTGTCTGTGGGTAGAGCTTGATACATTCCATTTGCTCTCTCACGTAAAGAGAAACTCCACCACCTTGCTTCTCTGACCTTTCTCTGTCCTTTCTAAAAAGGACATACCCATCCATGAAAATATTCCAGTCATGTGAGCTATCCCACCATGTCTCAGCAATTGCAGTGAGATCATGGCCCTGTGAATGCACATATATTTTTCTTGTTTATTCCCCATGCTGCATCTGTTTGTATACAGACACTTCAGGGGTAATCAAAGAATGGGGTTCCCTAGAAGGGATGTGAGAGGATTCACCATAGCCATGAGCACCCACAATGTGTTTCGTGCTTTGATCCCCAACTTCAGGGGCAGCCAAGGTACATCTGTCTCTGCACTGGCTGCTATGACCTGCTCCCCAGGAGGAAGCAATGGCACAATTGGTGCCATTTGGACCCCACATCCCAAGTCCTTCGGTTTAAAGCCCATCACACCAAACTGGCCACTATGCTGCCAAAGATTCTCCTGCCCATGTTAGTCAGGGGGATCCCCTTCCCCCATAACAGGCTACAATCACAAAAACACAACGCACTTGTATAAAAGCCAAAACCTTCTCAATGGCACCAGCCATGAAGCCAGACACCGATGTGCTCAATGTGTCTGCCTCTGGCTGTCCCGATTTCTCTGACTGGGAGGACAGATGAGATGACTTGGGCATGGAGATTACATGGGATGTTTTTCACCTGTCTCACCAGGGCTTTATAGTCTTCCTTGATCCCACCTATTTTTTGGCTTGTGGCATCATTTGTACCCATATGAAAAAGTGATGGGGATAGTGGTCCATGACAGGTCAGGGCACCCTCTCAGCAACACCATGGACCCCAGCTCCTGGAGGGCAGGACACCCCTCGTGCTCATCTTACCCACTAAGAAAACAATGAGCCTGGCATTTGGTTATGTGTGGTTTTGGAAAAGAGTGGTTTGAAGCAAACATCACTTTTCTTTGTGTGCTTTCCTAATGTGCTCTGAGCAGGAATCAGTCACAAACATGTCTTCCCAGGTGAAGCTGCTAATGAAAAAGTCATAGGGCAAGTTGCTTTCTTGCTTGCTTGACCTCGTATCATACTGCAAATTCAGAGCAGATTTGGGATGATTGAGTTTACACCCCTGGGCTGAGCCAAACTCTTCCACTGCTGCTGGGTAGCAGGTATTCAAAACTATGGGGAGGAGAGGACCTGTAGTCTAAGGCCTCTGAAAGCAGAAGCAAAAATGAGAGTAGGCTCTTAAATGAGTCTGCAGTGGGTGTTCCCAGTTTCACAGCCAACCTGTGCAATAGTGGAGATACTGGTTTTATGGGAAAAAAATAAAGTACTAAATGCCTGGTGCACAGTGAAAAGAATAATTGTAATAGACTAAACTCTAAGCTTGGTCATATTAATTAGGTCGTGTTGAAACACTGGAAGTAATTGCAAACTCAGATTACAATAGGTCAGGTTACTACACTGGTACTTAAAGAAACAGCTATTTTGTGCTACTGTATCCTCAACTTCTACAGCTGTCCATACACTTCATTTCCCCAAATTGGAAACTGTATCCCACACACAGCAACAAGTCAGAAAAAGTTCTTCATTCTTCAGGGGCACAGAACACATCTAGCTGCTTGCTCTAACTATATGATACCCAGAGTATCACGGGAGAACAAAGGAACTTGGAAGAAGCCATGCCTTGTAGTTGAAGCTCTAAGGGCTGGGTCCTTCCTGCTAGCTCTTGCCATCCAGTGCTTCTTGCCAAAAGCTTACTCTACTGCTGCTGGTATTTGTTTGGGACACAGATTTTATGTAAGTAACCAGCTCATTTCAAAACGCAGTACTAACCTGGTGGTATTTCTGCTGCCCTTTCTGCACTAGCAGTAGCATCTTTCCCTGGACTGCTCTGCTAAGGCTTCTAGAGGCAGCTGCTAGAGGCAGCTTCTGGTCAACCACCCTCCTCCTGGTATCTGGACCCAGCCCATCCTCTGTGGGGTCAGCAAGAATGATGCAGAATTGTCCATGGTCTCCCAACTCAAGAATATGACCTCAACTAGGCCAATGCACCTATGGGTGTGGTGAAAGGAAAACTAGTGTTCCTGAGAAAATAAGTCTATGGAATGGGTTTTTTAAAATAATACAGTCAATCTGAAGCAAAACCGTTGTCAATGTCAAGGCTGTGAATGGAGTTTGCCCTTGCTGTTTTGATCTAGTGATTAAGGAAAAAAATAAACAAGGGTGCTTATTGAACTGAAAAGAAGCAGCATATTTTACTGCTGCTTAAGTCTCCAGCCAGCTGTGCAGGACTCAGCCCTTGCCAGAGGTAATTACTTTCTGTTTCTCCCTTTGACTCAGAGAAACCATCCTAGTGATAGAGCACAAGCACCTGCAGGTCACATTTTTCAGCTTGCTGATGAGCTCACTCAAGTATAATTTGGGAAAACACTTGGCCTACAGAATTTTATTTCTGTTGAGGAAGAAAACAAAGAGTAGGTGAAACATGCAGGTGAAAGATCACAGTTCTGTAGGTACCTGAAAGGGACTACATTTGAGGTGAAAACCCCATGGCATACCAGCTGTATGAAACCTGTAATGCTTAGATGAGCTAGAGATGTTTTTCTGTAAGAGCTTCCAGATACTCAAGTTACAACACATGTACTGCCACGCAGCAGCTACTTAGATGAGTTCTCCCCATGACACTTTTGCTTCAAAGCAGCATGAAAAGCGTAAGCTCTGTCCTAAGCCAGATGGTTGAGCAAGACTAAACTACCATGCTAGAGGTTAAATCTGGACCTGTCTTCTCAGCATATTTTCTGAAAGAAGGTTTTTAAGATTTTTCTGTGAATAGCTGTCTAAAAAGAAGGGGGTGGTGTTTTTAAACCAACATCTGGTCTAAGAAAAGAGGCAATGAACAATTTTGTAATTATATCGGAAACGCTTCATCTACAATAATTAGAACATTCATACAGAAATTTCAAGAGTCAGCTTGAAATAATGCACACAATACAGTAATTTCAGAACATCCTAGATGCATTGGTTGGTTGTATTCACTAAGCTTCTCTCCTCTGCAGGATCAGAAGGCTAGTACTGCTTTCCGTAATACACGCATCACTGAGGGGTATCTGATTTCAGTAATCAGGGTGGAAATCAAGCTTCACCTAGCAGCAGTCTGACGTTCCAAGCCACCTGTGTGCTGACAAAGCCCAGAGGATTTTACTAACGCGCAATAGCGAAGGCAGCTCCAAGCAACCACTGGCTCCACAGGCAGCGTGGCGCAGGACAGCAGCCAAAGCAGAGTCACCTCTGAAACAAAGCAAGCTCCACATCGAGCTCTGGGGTCACGAGTGCTGGCACAGGGAAGGGCCATCTGGCCTCACGTGCAATAGCTTGGAGAGCTTGGGGATGGCATGACTTAACGGGGCTGTGAGGATTGACCACATCCGTGTCAGCCTCATGTACCATGTGGCTGCATTAGAGCCAGTCCGTATTTAACAAACACCAGTACAAGCCCAAACATTGTTATCCTAATTGGTACAAAACTTAACTACATCTTACCATGGATTGTAAGTACTTGTGCATACTTTATTCACAGAGTATAAGATCTAGAATTCCTAAAAAGCACACCACAGTATCTTAGTTTAAGCCTGGGCAATTGCACACATACAGGAATTACAAGGTTTGGAAATAAAAGACAAGCAGGTTAAAGGGAGTTTTCTGGACCAAGAGGCAGGGGTGAAGTGCAGTCACCTTCATTTGAGCTTGTATCCTGGAGCTTTATACAAATTGCAAAGTCAGTTTAATTACTTAGTTTATTTCTTTATGCTTTCAGAAATAACTACGGCTGGATAGAACAACAAATAGCAGGAGGTGAGGGCGAACTGCTTGTAGTCCTTCACTCATCCACTACTGCATACAAAACAAGCATCACAAGTTATTCACTGGCTCATTTATGATGTCTGGCACTGAACACCACCTCTAGGCTGATGTTCATCATCTTCATACACTTCTCCATTATAGTGGTGTTTTCGCTTTTGAGATGGATCAAAGTCTACTAATTCCACCTGTTCCATTTCCTCAGTTTCTTCTATCTCCTGCCTTGTAGGTAGCAGTTTTTCGAGTAAGGACAGCTTATCTGAGGAGAGGAAGCCACTCTCTGGGAAGATGACCTGAAATCATCAAGAACTAAGGTTACTCAAGTCCATCTGAACTGGTCTTTTATTAGGTCAAACAGACCTACAGGTTAAATATTTACCAAAGTCAGCTTTGTCATCATAGATGACTTCAATTTAAAGCTTAAAAACATTATCAACATCACTAAGCTGTTTTTTAATGCCTGCATGAAGTTAGCTTCTAACTCTGGCAACTTGATCAACACCTTTCTTCTGCCTCAGGCTGCCCTCTGGCATGCCCCACAAAAGCAAAGTATATATGTAATATAATAGCACATACAATTACATATTTATAATAGCATATACAACTACATATTGATACATATATATAAACAAAATGTCAACATTAGAGATATGGTTAAGTATCTTCTATGCCATAGCAGATGGGGCCCACTGCTATAGCTCCCAGCATTAGCTTCTCCCCAGAGAAGAAAATCAGAATTTTCCAGCCTACTCTTCTGCTCCAGCGTGTAAGTGAAAGTTACTCATCCATCCTTCCTACAGGACAGAAACTAAAGAATATGTCAAGCAAATGGAAATTCACAAGGTTGCTAAAGAAACTCCTCTGGTGCACTCCTAATGTATTTTGAGCACACAGTGTTCTGGAAGTTTTCTCTTTGTTCTGAACCGTAATTCTGTTTGATGAATTGTATATTCTCACCACTGTAAAGAACAAATACCACAACAGGTATTGGTATTGATTATTGGTATCTCTTCTTGACTGAGGTACTGCTTGTTGGTTAAATTTTGGATGGGTGTTCAGTCCTGAAATGCTGTGGAAGTGAGTTGATTCACTTACCCTGAATTCTATGATCAGACGTCCTTTTTCATATGGTCTGCGATAAATTGGCATACCTTCATTCAATACACACTTAATAGCTCCATGCTCAACAACCTGACCTAAAAAACCAAAAAAGAAATTACCAGAAAAGGAAGGGATCCATGCAGGCAACAGAAGCTGCTTTAGTTATAATTCCCTTCAGTATTTTCGTAGCTTTCTACATTGTGTTTAGGCAGCAACACCACCACGTAGTAGTCTAACAGGAACTTACTGCCTGCTAACATCTGAGTAGGAAAGCAAGTTGATGTCTACATTACATTCCTGTAACCTTGTTATGCTTCCCAAGGGAAGCATACTTACAAATTTATTAAGTGCTCCATCGCTTCCAAGGCTGAAAAAGTGGTTTTCAGAGACCCACGGCCTTCAATTCTCATGAGATATCCTCAGGATGCAAGTATGTCCATGAGGTAAGGTCTGTTACTATGTCACGCAAAGAGAAAATTACTGCTGACTGCTATGCAAAAATCCTTTTTTATTTTAAGATTTGTACTGCAAAGACTAGGGCAAAGAACTTGACACACATCCCTTTTACATCAAGATGGGATGTTTCTGTTCCTTTAAATCTCCAGCTTACATTTACTGTATGCTAGGACTTCCAACAGAAAGCAAACCAGCTCTTACCAGGATGGGAGGTAATAATAATAGTTCTGTTATCCAGCGTTGTGATAGGCTTTTGGAAGCCACATAGTGCTTCAACCAGTTGAATATCCATAGACAGAAGCAGATCTTCATCTCGCCTAAGGCAGAACCAATCAACAACAGTCACAGTGAGAGAGAAATAGTAAAAGGATTATACCCAACATCAATATTTAACTTGGAAATGACAATAAACTGTAATTACAACAGAAGCCCGGGCAATTAAATAAAGGATACCAAATATTAATGTAGCTCCTCAACCAATTACCAGAATGATACCCACCCTGAGAGCTATTATGATCACGTCAAGCTGTCTAAAGTGTTAGAAGTGTTTATTGAAAAGAAGTACAGGAGGGCCTACTTGCATCCAGTTTCACTTCACTGCTCCTTCCCAATTAAAAAAAAAAAAAAAAAATCTCTCAGCCTCATAAATACCAAAAATTAATTCCTTTCTTTGTGTAGATAAATCCCTTCTCAATTGCACCAGCTTGCACTATTGGTGATTTGTTAGACTCTGAAGATTTATTACGGGGCAAGTTTGAACAGGTGATGGCCACTCTGGGTAATGATACAAGTACCTTTTAGAAAGTACCAGGAAGTATCTGGAATAGGTAGTATTAATTGCTTTAACTGTACTCTGACTTCCGTATGGCAATGCTAGTGATTGTCTATATGTTCAAAGGCTACAAAATCCTCCAGCTTATTCAAAGAAGTAGAGCACTCACCCTGTTTTTAAAAGGTCTCTGGCAGGAGACTTGAAAGAAAAGCTAATTTTAGACTGTGACAGGAGAGGAGGAACATCCTACTTGTGTGAGAGCATGACCTCAGCATAACCCCACAAGACCAGTAATATCAAGGGTTATCAAAGGACATTAGAACTGAAGGCAGTGGGCAGAAGGATAGACAAAAATAAACTAGCAGAATTGTGACTTCAAGTCCCAGGAAGCCATGAGAACGGTTTGGCATATCTGATTCAGGGTCTGATTTCACTGGAAGTTAAGAAAAATCAGCTGAGTAAGCTCATCCAAAGCAAACAGAACTGATTCTTAACCTGTGAGCTCAGTGTTCCTTGGCACAGGATTCTGGCACCAGCTTCAAGAGCTCAGCACCATACAAGATAGTCAGGCAGACCAGCTGCAGGTCTCCCAAGAACCTTTGGCTCACCGTTCCTATTCACAAGCACAAGGTCAGTGGTTGGTGCTGAAACCAGCGCTTTCTCTAAATCCACCGATTCCCTTGTAACTGCTCTGAGCAGCAGCAATGAGACACCAAATGCAACACACTTCTGCGAGATCATCAGCGGTGGTTTTAACTGGACCAAAGTGTACTGCACAGACTAATTCCACACACAGTAACGTGAAACAGGGAGGTGTGCAACACTGAGCAGTATTGCCTGGAAACACAAAATAGTTGAGATGTGGTCAGTGCTACTTGAGTCACTTCTGCTTTCACCATAAAAACCAGACAGGACCAATTATCCTGCCCATAGCACTTGGGCAGGAAATGAAGTGAGGGAAACCACGTTTGATCAGAAGGGTGCACACTATACTGAGTAAGCTTGTCCTAAGTAAAAGCCATGAACACATGTGCACACACTCCACATTTTCTGTGCCTTGAGGCCAAGTGGACAACAGCTGCCTATACTAAACAGGAATTTTCTGAGCTAAGTAATAATTGAGAGCAAGGAAGCAGTCACAAATATTCAAAACTACTAAACAAAATCTCAGTATTTCAATGAGTTCTTAATATTAAAGATATGTAAACTCTTTGTAAACTGTAACTGCTTTTGTTTGCCTTCTATCCCCTTCTGCTGCCAAAGCTCACAGGATTACCTCATGCTTTTTAGTACACAAGTGACCAGACTAGCTGCACCAGAGCTCCCCCACCTCAGCGCTCCTCTGACCACCCAGACAAACTCATGGCTGAGTGACAGTCATGTGATCCTGTCTCCTGACACTCCAGTACGTACAAGATGAGTGGTAACCAAGGAAGCATGTGGAAAAATATCACAGGAGATCATGTAAGATTCTTTACCTTGTAAATACAGAGTGGTCTTTTTGATCCAAGACAATGATGATATCCCCTGGCTCCAGACCTGGCTCTTGGTCCCCTTCACCATGGAATGTTATTTTCTGACCATCCTTCATTCCTATTGCAGAAAACAAACAAACATTTTTCTTATTTTTAAGATAAAAGTACCAACAAGAAACACTTGTATAGGCATGAGCTGGTATCAAGATATCTCTGGATCCTTAAGTAAGAACATCAGGATCTTCCCTTGAAGCATTTGGTTTTTTTTTAATCCACTCACTTGTTCAACAGATCTTAGTGGTGCTAACCTGAATTCAGTGTTATGTCTCACGACCATCAAGTTTAACTGTACTGCCAAAAGAGCCAGCAACATAAAGTCCTGAAGGGAAATATCATCAAAACAGTTTTCATTATACACACAAATACAAAGAAGAAAGCAGAAACGCTGTGTACAAACTGTATTTCGAGAGAAATTGACCAATTAGCTTCTTCAGTTTTATAAATATGTGGCACATCTCCTTATAAAACATCATCTTAGTGCCTGTGAAGTCCAAGAAGCATTCCCCATGGACTGAAAACCTCCTGTAAGAAACTCATTTCATCCACACAAAAAGTCTATCTACCAAAGCCTCCTTATGCTAGATCAGTCTCTTTTCCCTTCTTTCTAGAAAAACATTCTTCTCATAAAGACTTCCCTGTTCAAAATGTCAGTAACATATCCCTACTAGTCCTTGTATTTACTATTACCGTAGGATTTCCCCTACAAATTCAGGCATTGCATAAGCTCTGCTTACACATGTAACAGTTGCAGGTGATAACCGTGAGCAAGTCATGTACTTGTCAGCTTGCTCTGTCTTACAAGCTGCACTACCCCAGAGACTTCTCCCACCAGCTTTTGGGCAGCCCCCTCAACAGAGATGCATTTGTCACGCAATACCATCCTGTTGACACATCCCATAGAGGGTTTGTGTATCAAGATGCGTTTTGCCAGGCAAAGGAAGTAGTACCTGCGCTGAGCAGCACTGTCAGGGTTGTGCAGCCAACAGAGTTCTCAGCATGAGAGGCTGAGCACTGTCTCTGCACCCTATCACTATAGCAGACCTGGTTCCCCTTCACACTGAAACACAGCAGAAGTGATCGGAGTCTGCAGGGTTTCGCTGCAGGCAGTGAATCACAAACTGGGCTTAATGCGACCTGAAAAATAATTCACTGCTTGTAATAATGCAGGTTTCAGAATTCAGTCTTAGCTATGTGCCAGGTTTAAAAGTGAACATAGACGTAGGCGACCTTCCCTAGAAATAACTCTTCTTTTTATAAGGCAGCAATAGACAATATTACTGTACATGTATTCAGCAGTGTTACTCACCAAACCAACACCATGTATTTGCTAAAGCTTCTGTTCTAGTGCTGCAAAGTCAGTCACTACATCCAAGTTCAATACTTCACCTTAGTAAGCCGCCTCACCTTTGTCAATGTGAACTTCTAGGATCTTCTTCTCTCTAACAATTTTCCTGCCATTGCAGCTCTTACACCGGTCCTTGGGGCTGATACGCTCCCCATGCCCCTGACACTCCATACACACAGACTGGATTTGTTGCACCATTCCTGGCCCGATCTGGTGAATTCTGATCTGCATGCCTGTTCCCCTGCAATTAGGGCAGCATTCTATTGCACCTTTCTTACCACCACGACCTGAGAATGAAAATTGGAGATGAGTGGTTTTGTGCTACCAGAAAAAAAAAAAAAAAAAAACCCAAAAAGTTTAAAAACATCTTTTGTTTACTTTCAGTTTTAAAATTACCTTCACATTTGTCACAGATAACGTTTTTCTGCAGTGCAAGTTTCCTCGTTGCACCATTGTACATATCTTCTAAGCTTACTGACAACTGGTGGACCACATTTTTACCTGTAAAAGAACACAGATATTTACTCAAGCTTGGTCTGCACATCTCCCTATCAAGTAATGATAAACCAAGTCTCTGGGCTTTAACATCTTGTTTCAATAGAGCTTTGTCTTGTTTTGCTGGTATTAGCTAAAAGCCCCTTCGCAGCTGCTGTCACATTAGGTAACAGTTGTCATGGCATTGACCCTGTGTAAGTCAGATGAAACCCTCTGTGAAAGTACAAACAGTAACAGAACACACAGAACCTCAGACATTTAAGTTCTCTAATGCAGGACTCCAGTTGTAACAAAGTCACCGAACAAGTCTCTTACAAACAAGTGAAGACACTCTGTCTGGAATCTCCACTCCAGCACTGTCTTCCTCTCACCATGTGACTTTCTGGAACCAAAAATGAGCAACTACATTTTTACACTCAGGAAGTCCTCAGTACTTTAGCTGCTGCAGGCTTAGTTTTGCAAAGGATGCTGAGCTCTGGGCTGTTAGGAGTACTTTGACAAAACACCCGTAACTCTTTGATACAAAACATTTTTTCTTCCCTTTTGCACCAGATCTGTGCTAAGAGGTGATGGGGTCAGCACTGCTCTTAACAAGTTTAAAGTTTTTCCCAGTGCGATTAAACTTGAGCTTAACTTCTGAGTAGCATTTTACTGCAGCTTCACCTTAATTCCATTGCACAGTGCAGGAACATAGAAAAGTTTCACAGACTGAACTGCATCTTAATCCCTTGTTTAGAGAGTTGCTTTTAGACACTACATTTATGGTAGCTTAGTTAACAAATCATTTTAAGGTTTCCATTTCCTATTCTGCCTATTAGCAGCCGGGCTTATACTCAGCTAAAGGTTCTCCAAACACAACATCTGGTTAGCTATTAACAGGGGACAATGCCCAGGAGACCAAACTACCACCGTACCAACCAAACGCCCTCCCTTGTAGTTTCAGACGTTAAGGAGCAACACTCTTCTCCATTTTTGAGATTAAACCTGTAACTTCACTTGTACTCCATTTTAATTATTACATCTACAGCATCCTCCTCAGAGAATCTGGTCCTGTCTACCCCCGCCGACACGTTACCTCGCCTCTCCCTCTGCATCCTCCCTCCGCCGCCGAAGAACATATCGAATATGTCCATGGGTGAGCCGAAGCCGCCGCCAGAGCCGCCCTCCTTGATAGCCTGCTCGCCTCCTTTGTCATACAGCTCCCTCTTTTTCGGGTCCGACAACACTTCGTAAGCTTGGGAGATCTGCTTGAACTGCAGAAACGACAGTCACCGACACTCAGCGACACTCGGGCTCCTGCAACACCCCCGGCGGGACCCCCGCCTGGCCCCGTCCCGCCCGGCCCCACCGCCCCGGCCCGTCCCGCCGACCTTCTCGCCCTCATTGGGGTTCTTGTCCGGGTGGTACTTGAGCGCGAGCTTGCGGTAGGCCTTCTTCAGCTCCTCGGCGGACGCGTTGGGCTTCACGCCCAGCACGTCGTAGTAGGTGGTCTCCTTCACCATGGCGGCGGCGGTGGCGGCAGCGGCCGGAGCTCCCCGGGGCGGCGGGGGCAGGTCCCGCTCACCGCTGCTCCGATCCCGACTCTTCTGGAAAGTTCGGGCCGGTCCTGCAGCCCGGCCGCCTTTCAGCCAGCCCCACCCCGGAAGTCCTG
>VZRO01003424.1:303738-350255 GCA_013397915.1 Daphoenositta chrysoptera
GGGAGCCGCTGCCTGGTCACGTGGGGGACGCGCTGCAGCAGCTGATTGGCTGCGCCAGCGGCGGCGCGAACGTCGCGCGCGCGGTAAGGGGGAGGGGTCCGTCCGGTGTTGCCATGGTAACGAGAGCCGGGGGGATGGGCCCGCGGGGACGGGGGTGCCGTGGGGATGCCATGGGGATGCGGGGCTGTGACACTGCCGGTGGTGCACTGGGGACGGAGCCTTGCTTTCCGCTGGGATGAGCTCACTACCTCCGAGCTGGCAGGAGCAGCGCCGAGCACCGGGCAGGGTGAGGCTGAGAGATCTTTGCTCTCCAGGGTCAAATTAGGGTAAACTTGAGGGTTTCATAGCATGGTCTGTGTGCTGACTGTTGGTGGATGAAGCTGTCCCGACTTTCTCGTCCTCTCTTGTCTTCTGCTGCTCCCTCATGTTTTGGTGGTTAAGTCAATCTCTCGGATGAACTCTTAATTCAGTGGGAAACAAATCACGATTTTCTGGGTAGGCTCTTCTGTCAGGTGGAAGGATCAGTCCAACTGATTTTTCCTATATACAGTTCATGGATGTGAGAATGTAGGGTCATGTAGGAAGCAAAACAGGATTGCCCTTTCAACAGCAACCTGCTCTTAGATTATGCAGGTGCTAGTGATACGCTTTGCCTTGAATTTCAGAAACGTGAACCCAGTTAGCAGAATTGGCACAGCTAAGGGATGGGCTGGCAGCAGAATTCATGGACCCTGTTCCACAGGGAGGTGGCCCATTGGGAAGTGGCGTGTTGGTAACACACCGTTTATTTTGCTCTCTAGCACAGTGATGCGTGTGTGCTGGCTTGTGGGGAAAGAGAAATGCACTCAGCGAGTGAAACTGCCACACCTGGAAGCTGTGGTAATTGGGCGTGGCCCAGAGACTGGGATAACGGATAAGAAGTGTTCACGGCAGCAAGGTAAGGTGGTTTAGCTCAAATCCTGCTTTTTACGTGCAGCAGCAGCTGAATGTGCCTCGTTTCTCTGTGTGGTCTGCAGTGTTGCCTGGCTCTTGGAAGTCATCAAACCTTTTTAATAAGTACTTGCAGAGATCTCGGGGACCTAAAAAATCAGACACACGCAATGACAGGATGTCCACCTCCATAAACTAAAGCAGTGAACCTTAATGTGAGTTCCCAGGCCCAGAGCTGTGTTTCACTGCCTGCACCCCTGCTTCATGAACAGCACTTCTTCTCCCTAGTATTCCATCAACTGATTTTTAGTATGACTTGTTATTTTATGCATAAAATAACATGATCTTGGAGAATATATGAAAATACCTGTCATCTATACCATACTGCACACCTTCCCTGCCTTATCTTCTGTGCCTCTGGACACAGTTTTGCTCTATGCCTTATTGTTACAGAAGGCTGGTAAAAATATCAAGAATGTATAGAAGACATCAACAGAATCCACCTTTATTCTGTAGTAATTCCACCCTTGGCTCAGTGTATGGGTTGGCTCTGTTTTACTTTTCCCGATGGAAAGAAGAGATGAGGCAGAAATATTCTTGGCATACATTCACAAAGATCAGCTTCAGAAGGAAGCAGATCCTCAAAAAGGAGTGTTTTCTGCACTGGGTTGTTCATCAGAGTTCTTTTTATTTATTCTGTTTTTAACACTTTGTTCTTTCTTTTGCAGTTCAGTTAAAAGCAGACTGTAACAAGGGGTATGTCACCGTTAAGCAGGTAGGTTTTTATGTATGGATGTACAGCATTTCTGATATTTACTGGGACAGTTGTTGTACTTAACTCCACAAATGTTCCAGGTGATGATTCTGATCACTGGGTCTGAAGGACCTGAAGCGAACTTTTTTTTTTGTGCACCTCAATGAAAGACTGCACTATTCCTTCCAGATGTCCTCCAGTCTAAGATAGCCAGACTTGCAGCATCAGGGAATGCGGTTGTGAATCCTCAGTCAGTTCTTTAAGGTGCTGTATTTGGGAGATTTTGGACTTCTTCCACTAAACTTGTTTATCTTCCTCCTGAGCCTTAAACTTTGTAAGCTGAGGCAGCCCTTTGTTTAAGGTTGAAGTTCTTGTGTTAATGGGACTATGCAGTTGTAGAAGGTTTGTGTTCGGTTGGCTGATAGAGCCAAAGATGTGGTTATTCTGGGAAGGGATGGGATGTGAGACAGCACTGCAGGCATGCTTGTGGTACCAGGTGCATGGAGGCAGGCCTGCTCCCTGACACGTACGAGGCCTGGTATCTCTGAGATGATATGAAGGGAAAAATCTCTGGTGCTGGTGTTTGTGTGTGTGTGCCCACAGCATCACCCTGTGTGGACAGCACAACAACGTGTTCTGCCTACCGAGGGGTGGCATCTTCTCTCCAAATGCCTCCAGAGCTCACTAAGCACAGGCACTCCACTAGTATCTGATGAATCCTGCAGAGATCTCTTGGAGAGTTTTTCACAGAAATCAACCCTAGTCATGATTTGAATATTTTGTTTCTGGAATCTCAAAACTGGGAATACTTCCTGGTGCTTGGTGCTAGCACGTTTTCTCTGCCTGTTGAAGGGTTGCTTCCCAGGTGGGAGGTGTGTGGCACAAGGTTCCAGTGATCAGTTGTTTGATACTTTATTCGCCGATGGGAAGCATCCTTGACCTGAGTGAAACTGCAGAACTTTAGACTAAAGAGATCCCGGCTGGAATCAGGCATGTGCTTCATTGCAGTGAATACCAAGTGAGAGGTATAGTACCATCTTGTGAAGCATGCAGGTATCGCAGTGACAAAGCTAACAAAATGCTCTCTGACAGAGTACATCAGTCACAGGAGAGAGATGGTTTCCTAAAGCCTGCTTTATGCATAAATATTAACCAAAACCATTTTGCTGAAGATTTCGTAATTTTTGTAAGGTCACCCACATGATGAGGCAAAATCCATCTATCAAGCAATCACTGGAGGTTGTCTACACCAGTGCAATTGCACAAAAATATTTCACTAAAACTACTGTTCCTCCTCAGAAACAGTTGCTTCTGTTACTAGTTGTTCAACAGGTTGCTAATTTGTGAGGGAAGTGCAGCACGTGTCGTGGTGTACCTCTGTAGCTGCTGCAGGCCCCAGCTCGCTGTGACACCGCGCCCCGAGGTTGTGCTGACAGCTGTGACTGCAAGACTGGGACACAAGCAGGTGTCCACGGTGCTGGACTGCCTGGTCTGCTAAAGAGGGTTGATGTGGGCAGGGTGGGCTGTGAATACAAACTGCATTTGCTTTTCAGGTTAGTGGTATTCCAGGAGAAGAGAGCAGAAGTTGGTGATTCCACTTACAACATCATTTTCTACTATTTTTTCCTTTTTCTGTCTACTAAAGATAGGGGTCAACCCAACTAGTGTTGATCTTGTGAATATTGGCAAGGATGAAGCGGTGAAAATGAAGCCAGGCCAAGTTCTGCATATTGTGAATAACCTTTACCCCTACACGGTGCAATTTGCCGAAGAGTCTGGGAAAACTGTTCCAAAAGCAGACAAGATGCCACATGAGGACTCCTGTGAGAATGATGATACAGAGCTTGTGCCCAGAAAAACAATGAAATTGGAGGTGGTGGATACACAAGGCAGTTCTACAAATCCCAAGCTAAGCAACACCAGTGTATCTACACATGAAGGAACTTCAAGCAAACAGGCAAGTGTGTTGTTATTAATACTTGTGCTGTTTCTCCTGGGCTTGTCTCCTCCATGAGGAGACATGGTCTTTTACTTTTGTGGATTCTGCTGGTGGGACCATCTCAGGTGTACACATGTCCTCAAAGTATACAGAGCATGAGAGGTGTTATGTACTCCTCACATCACCCAGACCCTGGGAGAAGTTACTTGGGACCCATTCTAACCTGACCTGAGGGTTAGGTGTGTGTGAGGGGGCTTGTCTGTAGCAAGTGAGGATTTAATCTCTGGTTTCTGCTGCAGTTTCTGGTAGAAGGACAGTGTACGTGAGCTCCATTCAGCTGGAGTTACCCAAGGATACTGTCCTGGCTCTTGAGTTGTTACCTAAAAGCAAGCACACAGAGAATGGAACAACTTTAGCCTTTTTTTTTTTTTTTTAGTTTGTTTGTTTGTAATTGCATGGGGCTTTTTTCCTCCTCCTGCTTTGTTCATTCCATATGGCAGAACCATGTTTACATTAGTGAATGCTACTGGCCAAAATCTTTGAAAGGGAGTTTTTAGCCCTGTGACATGGACAAAATAAAAGACCTTAATGCATTGGAACTAGTGCAGTGCTGGAGGGGAAGGCACAGAAATGAAACCCCTCAAGACAAAATTTTAGGCTCAGGTTGCTTTGAGTTAACCACTTATTTAATTTGTGGACTTGGGATGGTTATATTAGGGCCAGATTTGTGGTGGAATGAGCAGGGAGACGGCAACTCACACTGTTTCCCTGCCAGCACTATAATAATGCTTGAACATCTTCTTCTATGAGAATATGATTAATGTCATCACTGATCTGAACAGATAAAAAATCTGTTTTGAGAAAGGTACACTCGAGGCATGCCTTCTATTAGGTGTTCAGTAACCATGTTAAGAAACAGCTTGTGTTGGCTTGATTGTCCTGTGCCTTTCTTGTTTTCTCTACAAGCCACTGCACAATATAAAAAAATCAGTACGTCTCAGGATAAAGTCACACACCACAACTACTTTGTTCTATGCAGAGCAGTATAGGATAGGACAGTTAATGGAGACTTTTGTTCTTTCTTTGGCCCTTGTAATCCCTGAAGTAGAAGGTCTTGTGCCATGATACGTGCAGGCAAATTATGAAATTTAAACACATTTGTAGCTCCCTATTGTTAAATTTCGAACATGTGGAATATTGAACATTTCATCTTCACAGTATCTTGTTAAAAAGTTTTCAAAAGTAGCTTTTTGGGAGCAGTTGGAGCTGGTGTGTTGGCATTTTATAGAAGTGAAATAATTAAGCTGTCATTCAGTTGTTATTGTACTTCTGTATGTTAATTAATGTTCTTAACTGGATCCTTTAAAATACATAATTGAATGCTTAATTGTCTTATAGTTTATTTTTCCATTCTGTGCAATAGGAGCATTTAGGACACTGGAGTCAGGGTCTAAAGAGCTCCATGCAAGATCCAAAAATGCAGGTGAGAGCTGTATACTTGTACTTTACAGTAGATCCTGTCTAGCAAAGCTAAATGAGCTTTCTCTCTTCCTTCTGCCATTTGCTTTAACAATCTGGTTAATCAGTGGAGTCCTGCATAAGGGCTGAAATGTACTTGCATCTCTCTCTGTAGTAACATTAACTTGTGAGTCTCTATTGTACTGATTTTGCAGAGTGTCATGGTCTTAAGTACCTTTGAGCCCTCTGTACTGTGAGATTTGGCCAACAGATTTCAAAAAGGTTGATGGGAGAGCAGACGAGCCGTGCAGTTGCTTTGTTTCCTCAGGGAAACCAACCAAAATGGGGTTGTCATTTGAAGCTGAGCAAGTTACAGAGGTTTCCGTTTTCCAGCAGTCAGCACTGCCTTGTTTCTTAGCACGGTTTGCTGGTTCCCAGCAAACTCTTAACTTTCACACCTTCCTGTCAGCTGACAGGACCTCACCCCTGGCCTCACTGGGCCCCTTCAGGTCATGATCACTGTCAGGCTGAAAATAATTTAGAATCATAGAATATGTTGAATTGGAAGGGACCCATCAGGATCATTGAACCCAACTCTTAGCCCTGCACAGGACATCCCCAAAAAGCACACCATGTACCTTAGAGCATTGTCCAAATGCTTCTTGAACTCTGTCAGGCCTGGTGCTGTCACCACTTCCCTGGGGAGTCTGTTCCAGTGCCCAGCTACCCTCTGGGTGAAGAACCTTTTCATAATATCCACCCTAACCCTCCCCTGACACAACTTCAGGCCATTCCCTCAGGTCCTGTCACTGTCACCACAGAGAAGAGATCAGTGCCTGCCCCTCCTCTTCCCCTCACAAGGAAGTTGTAACTGCAATGAGGTCTCCCCTCAGTCTCCTCCAGGCTGAACAAACCAAGTGACCTCAGCCACTCCTCACATGGCTTCCTCTCAAGGCCCTTCACCATTTTCTTAGCCCTCCGTTGGACACTCTCTAAGAGCTTTGTATCTTCTATTGTGGCCCCCAGACCTGCCCCCAGCACTCGAGGTGAGGCCGCCCCAGTGCAGAGCAGAGTGGGACAATCCCCTCCCTTGCCCTACTGGTGATGCTGTGCCTGATGCACCCCAGGACACGGGTGGCCCTCCTGGCTGCCAGGGCACTGCTGGCTCATGCTCAACTTGCCATCAACCAGGACCCCCAGGTCCCTTTCCATGGAGCTGCTCTCCAGCCTCTCATTCCCCAGTCTGTATGTCGAGGGTTGCCCCATCCCACATGCAGAATCCGACACTTTGCTTTGTTAGACTTCTGCCCAGCCCTCTAATTTGTCCAGGTCGCTCTGCAGGGCCTCCCTGCATTCAAGGGAGTTGACAGTTCCTCCCAATTTAGTGTCATTGGCAAACTTGTTTTCTACTCCTTCCAGTTCTGTGTCCAGGTCATTTATTAAAATGTTGAAGAGCACAGGGCTGAGGATGGGACCCAGTGGAACCCCACCAGTGACAGGTCACCAGTCTGATGTCATCCCATTCACTGTAACCCTTTGTGCCCAACCTGTGAGGCAGTTCCTCAGTTAGCTGATAACTAAAAACAAGGCTCCTATTTCTTGATTGATTTTTTTTTTTTTTTTTTTAAATTTAAGTGTGAAGTGTTGAAGTGCATAGGTTTATAGGGGAACTGAATGCCCATTGTCCTAGTATTGCCAGCACTTTCAAATGAGTCTTTCTATAGGGGATGGTAAAACTATGGAAATTATTGCTTACTTTTTGAAACACGAAGCTTAATTTTCATCCCTGAAGCAAAATTCCGTATAATATTTACCAAAACAGTGCTTTCTTGACCCAAAATATAAACAGGTTTTAAAACTGTTCTTTTAATCTTAGACACAAATAACTGTTTATGACTGAAGGTCAGCTTTATTAGTTGTAGTTTCAATCCGAATACACAAACAATAGAACTCCCATCTTTGCTTTTTAATCAAATATTAAATGGCAGCTTTTCTTGCATCTGAAAAAACTTCAAAGTGATCCTGTTCCTACTGGCTGCAGGAGCAGACACTAACAAGTGTATATAAAATACCTTGCTACTGAAAGAATCAGTCCTATGTGTGTACCCATAGAATTTTAATCTTCTTTCCTGTCAAGACCGATCTGTATATACATACAAGAATAATTAGCAAAGGTGACAAAGACATCATCCATCTCCCATCAGCAGATGCACTGCCAAGAGACCACAGACACATTACAAAGTTTTTGCATCACAACCTGTCATCTTTTTATTGCTGGGTTCTCTCCACTGTTGTCCACAAATTCCCAACCATTTCACTTCCTCAGCTGCATTGAATTGTTGCAGAAGGCAAGACAAAATGAAAACGGGAAGAAGGGCATGATAGACAGGAATCTGTTCTTCTTGTGAGTGATCTTATAAAGCATCACCCTGGGTAGGATGAATTGAAATAGCTCAGACTTGAATGTTTTTGTCTTTGTAATGCTGGTAGAGGTCTGCAGCATACTGCTGGTAGCACGTCTGAGATTTGTGCTTCACTCCAGAAATCTGACGGATGTGGCAGCCCAGTGCATTCCTGCACGTTCTGTACTGAGCACAGTGGTTTTGTGTGTGACTGCAGAGCTTGAACGTAGCCTGATGGAAGAGTTCCCTAGGCCTCACTGGTACCTCAGTCCTGGTGATTTTCAAGAGTTCATATCCACCTGTAGCTATGGTTAACTTACTGCAAAGTAAGATTAGGAAGCTTTTTCCTTTTATAATAGAGTATATGAAAAAGGATGCTTGAACACCTCTCCATACCTACCTGGTATATGTTATGGAAGAATGTGCTTATCCTGGAGCAACTTAGTTCCAGCAAAAGTTCTCCTTGGATAGCATCTCTCCACTAAATATAGTGCTTATAGGAGTAATATATTTAACTTTCAATCAGAAAGTGATCTAGCTATTTGGTTTTTTCCAAGGTTTACAAAGATGAAAAGACTGTAGTCATCAAGGATAAATATCCCAAAGCACGTTACCACTGGCTTATCTTACCATGGGACCCCATTTCAAGCCTGAAGTCAGTCACCAGGGACCACCTTGAACTCCTGGAACATATGCACGCAGTTGGGCAAAAAATGATCCAACAGTGCCCTGCCAGAGAGAGCCTGGAGTTCAGACTGGGTTACCACGCTATCCCCAGTATGAGGTAAGGCCTAGAGGAGTCATCTGGTGGAGATGCTGTTTTCCAGTCACACAGATTTGGGGCTAAATCCGTGAGGAGGTTTGGCACTGCTAAAGAGCAAGCAATCCTCCTCAACACCACAGACAGCTCAGTCGGTGTGCAGTGCTTTGCTCCACACTGCTGTGTAGATCCCAATGGACTACACGGGTGTCCTGGGCCCGCTGGGAAATGCCTGTTGGGCTCCTCTAGCAGAGCTTGGTGCCTCGGGCTGTGGGATGCCTGTGGTCCAGCCCCAGAGAAAGGGGCAGAGTTGCCAGCACCAAGTCCTAGGGCATCCCCCTCCCAGGGCACCAGTGTGGGATTAGAGACTGACTCCTAGATCTGTCGAGTCCTGCCTGATACTGAGCAAGGATTTGAGTCTTGTGTGTAAGTCCAGACCTTAGAGTGTCCAAGTGCCTGTAGATACTGCAGTCAGTTGTTCTCCAGTTCTTGAATGAAGCTTTTGGGCACTGATCAAATCCCATTCAATTACCCTACAAATAATAAAGCTTTGGTTTATTATGAAACCTTTGTTTATTGTTAAACCTTTAATAAACCTTTGGTTAGTTAACACTGCTGTCTCTGCCTTTTTGAAAACTAGCAGGAATATAGACTGTAGTGAGGGGCCAATGGAATATGCAGAATAGTGACCCTGACTGTTCATAAGTGAAATGCTTGGCAAGAGACCGAACTGACTGTTTCTTCTGTCAGAGTGTCAGGACTGACCCACAAGGCTGGCACTCTGCTGAATTATGTTTGCAACTGATACATCTGCAGAACAACTTTAAGCATTAACCTTCTTCTCTCATGTCTACGTTACTTTTTATTTTTCAGTCAGCTACATTTGCATGTAATCAGCCAGGATTTTGATTCTCCAGCCCTGAAAACAAAAAAGCACTGGAACTCTTTTACTACAGACTACTTCTTAGACTCTCAAGGTAATGATTAGGAAAAGTATTTCATAACATATAATCCTGCTTGCAGGTTCTGGCTTTGGGCTTTTCTTGAAAATAAATGTGCAAGTTGTGCATTTTATCACAGTAAGTGAAAGGTTTTATTTAATTTAAGGTATTGGGGAGTAGCACCGAGTAAAGGTCTACAAATTTTTTGGCTGGTTTAAATTAGAAGGCAGCAATGACACACTGTGCTTGTGAAACAGTGCACAGAGATTTGCAGTGTCATGTGTTTCATTACACTGTATGGTCTCAATACTTACGGTCTCTTTTGTTTTTATCCCCAGATGTGATAGAGATGATAAGAAGCAAGGGAAAAGTGATGGTGAAAGACCATACCTCTGAACTTCTCAAACTTCCCCTCAAATGCCATCGTTGTAAACAACAGCTGTCCACAATCCCGCAGTTAAAGGAACATCTTAGAAAGCATTGGCCAAAATGATTTTGCAAAAAATCATCTTTCAGTCTGTCTTCAAGATTTCAAGCCAACACAAAGATCACAAAATGTTAATGGAAATGTGTGTTTGTTAACTGGAATGACAAATGTAATGTGGGGAAATGTAGCCTGGAAACAGCAGCATACCAATTTAGTAATAGCTTCAACAAAGAAACAAGCCCTTTTCTCTCTGTCTACTAAAAATATAAATAAAGTGACTTCTGACCTTGAAGCTTTTTGTTTTGCAGCTTCGTTGTGGTACAGCCACACTAATCTGTAAGTGAACTGAAGTCTGGAAGAAGCGTTTGTTTGGATGAAAGGATTTATTTTAATTCAGAAGCTGAACTGAGGCCAGATCTAGGTTTCTACTGAGAGAAGAAAAAAACAACGAGTTAGAGGTCTTTCTGTTGATGTTTTCTGCCTACCATTGAAGTTCCTCCTAAGTGCTAATGTTGCAGGCACAGGTGTGGCTGACAGAATATACTGTCAGCGTGGGGGAAGGAGTAGCAGCTACTCATGCCCACTTTGCTGTGCCACTGAAAGGCCTGGACAGTTCAGTGCTGCTGAACTGCCCCTGAGTTTGGAGTGGGCTTTGCCTCTCACCAGGGTGCCAGGACAGCCACTGCTCAGGCTCTAAGTGGGGCAGCCAATCTCTTTTGTGTACAAGGATGTATTTAAACATTTATATATAAAATACATGTGTAATACAGAATAACCAGCTTTACTGCTCCCAGACTAAGAAACTATCAAGGTTTGCAGTTGCTTGTCTGCGTATGTTGAGGTTGGTACAGGAATTCTGTGCTTTAATTCCGCCCTGTTTCTCCACATCAGGATTTTAGTGAGCCTGTAATCATTTGATTGTTGTAAAGATGTGAACTTCCAGAAGCAGCAGAACAATACTAATAAAAATCTCTGAGTCTAGAACTGGTTTGTACAGTTCAACTTCATCCTAAGCCCAGCTTTGGCTTAAGTAAGAGGCTCTCTGAGTGAAGTAGCTTTCAGTAAAAGAGTGCAGAGAGCTTTTGCTATACAAGCAAAATGCTGCTCCTAATACTTAAAACACATTCTGTGGGGAGAGGGTGTCCTCTTCTTCCAGTCCCCCAATGCAGCAGCATATTGCTGTACCTGCTCAAATGGCGAAAATAGTAAGTTGATGCTGCTGGAAAAGAATAAAGATGTTTCTGTCATAAAATTGTCCCCAAAAATGTGTTCTTTCAACCTGGTGTGCAAGAAGCTGATCCACACAGAGGGTCGTGTTTATTTCATGCGCGTGCAGAGATGGGTGCTGGGTGGTGAATCCACAGAGCCAGCACACCCAGTTACAGCCAAGCAGTGTAGCTAAGACATTTTCAAAGTATCTAAGTCTGCGCTTATCTGATGTCTAAATACCTGCCTGCTCAATAGCTATTGGACAGTCTTTTGCCTGCTTCAGTTTAAAGGTACAATGCGTTTTGAATTTATTGTGCATGTTCAGTGGGTAGGAATCTTCATTTGGAGGTGGATAATCTAAGCTTTAGAGATGTCGTTTTCATATTATAATGAGCTAAGTTCATCTAAAGGATGTTTGTTAGATTTAGTTAACTTCAGTGAAACATATGGCACGTTGCCAAATGCAGTGTCCAGTATCTAATTAAAGATTTCTGTGTTCTCTACTTGATTCAAAACTATTCTGCCAGATCTTGCCATTTCCCACTTTTCTGGATCTTTAAAGTATTTATTGTTCTCCTATGCCTCACTGTGCAAAATCTTTTCTTAAACCATTCATCGTTCACCAGAATGGGGTGCAGAAAGGTGAAGGGTTGGCCATGGCCTAATTTAAAATACCAGTCACACTTTGGCTTTTGCTGACGTTGGTAATAATATGCCCTAAATTACAAAACAAAGAGAGTAAGGAACAATGACAAAAGCACAGCCAGTCTGTGAATTCATTCTTGACACAAACTAGGGCTTCAACTAGCTCCAGAGGTGAAGTGCTAATGCTTTGCAATGGGAACTAATTTGGAGCAAGGCCAGTTGTGAATGCTGGAGAAGACGTCGTCTTCCTCATGGCAGACACAGGCCACGAAGGGAGGCCACGCTTCTTCACAGTGAAATGCACTGCTTATGGCTTATGGCCCATGGCCCATCCGATCTGGGAGGGAGTTGTGGTTTTATTATCTCTCAGAGCAGGTCAGAGTGAAGCATAAACCCCTGCAATCCATCTGTATGGGAATGGCGTGCAGCTATGTGGGTCACAATTGGCACACACTCCAATGCAGAGCACGATTCTGAGGGACAAGCCAACGTATGATGTTGTAAATCAGTGGCATCATCAGGAAAACCACTGCCACCAGGGCTGACCTCCGGGGGAGGGATGGCAGCATGTCCAGTGCTCCCTGTGTGAGGTCACCGCTGTATGGGAAAGGTCTGCGGGAATGGCAGCGGTGGGCACAAGCTCTCTGAAGCCAACAAGGGACGGGCACCAAGAAGGGTAGCCTCAAGGCTGTGAAGGAAACTAAGGCAGAAGATGTAGACACTGGCACAGGTTACTTCATATGTGGCTTTGCAGGGGACCCACAGCCTTCCTTCGTTCTTTCATCGACAGCTGGTAAGTCCACACAGGAGACTGTGAGCAACCAATACATCTTTGTTGGAAGAAAGCTTCGGAATAGCAGCATAACCCCAACACTCATCAACCAGTGATGATAATGCATCTCCCTTCCACCCCTGGCTGTAATTAGATCTCTGCTGGAGCTGTATTATTTTTTGTGATATTGTTACAGGAATGAGGCCTAAAGACAGGAAGATGTGGTAAAGGACTTTCCATGAGATGTGCCATGAGACATGTGGTGAAGGGATTAACACGGGCTGATGGGGTGACAGGTTATCAGGTGGAGGGCCAGATGACCCTTGCCACTGCACCCATCCAGGTGGAAAACAGAGTGGTGCAAGAGTTCTCTTCCACCCTTATGAAAACCCCACTGCCTTTGTCCTCTCTTTGCAACTCTCAATACTCATTTACACTTTAGGCAGTTGTCTCTCCCTCCTCCCCGTTTACAACTGCAGTAACAGAGTATTTGGCTACAGTCTAATCTCTGCTTCTCCCAAAAAGAGTAAATTTATCCTTTGAAAGCCTCCAAGGCAGAGGATGAGAACATGACCACCTTGCAGACAAGTCAAGGGTCTTGCTCCTCTTTTCCCCAGAGCAGGGATGCCTCTTTGGAAAGATCTGTGCCTCTGATTCCGTTGGAGTATACCCAGGAAAACTTGTACATAGCACTATACGCTTGTATTTTGCAGGTGCGTTTATCACTGGCAATCTAACAAGAACCTATAATCAGTTGCTCCAGTGAACCACACTATTTGTGGATCTGTTCATGGAAGTTCCTACTGAACTCGATGGATTTCTTTTCCTTTTGTGTTTAATACGAAGCTAATTAGCAGACAGGTGACAAATACCTAACAAGAGAAACAGGCTTCCATACAGCCACATTTGCTCAGAGGTTGAGACATTTTTAAAGTTAACTCTGTATTTCTGCGTTAATGTCTTACTTCCACTCCTGGTAACTCCATCTGTTTGTAGGAGCCTCCACAACGTAAGAGCAAATTCAACATGTCTGTAATGACAGTAACTAAAGCTGAGAATATTTCAAGATTACGTGAACACTACGAAAGCAAAAGAACGTGCCAGCAGAAATCAAGGGAAAGCAGACTCCGAGCTGCTGCTGAGAAGAAACTAAGGTTCAGCAACTGCAGAAGTAGGAAGCAGGACATCCCCCCGAGGCCCACGGACACTAGGTGCTGCTCCCAGCTCTACTGCTCCTTGCTCAAAGTTCACTCGGGAGGGAAAGGTGTAGGGGAAGACAAGAGTACAGTGATGAATGATTTAGAAGGCTGGTCTTTCACTTGGATGGCAAATTTAAAGGGGTTTTGCCTTGGTGGGAGAATGAGAAAGCATGCCTAAGACAAAAGGATCTTTGGCTTTCACCATCACCACAATGGAAAAGCAAAAGCAAAAGCAATCATACACATACTTAGGCACAAGCACAAGTCCTCAGTAAGCCAGCAGCAATTTTACCTTTTCTTGTGTTCTTTCTAGACAACAGACCAGGGTGTGCAAGACCTCAGCATTTCCTGGCATCAGATTTAGGAATGTCAGGAATTACTGGTGTCAGTGTCACATTTCAGTTGCAGGACCAGAGCGCTCTGTAGAGGAGCACAGACTCCCTCGTCAACCCTTTCTCCAGATCTGATCGATGGCTTCTGTATTTCACCATGGACTATGCTCTGCTACCATTTTGAAGACCCAGATCCTGTGAAATACTCTTACCCTGTAAAACCTTTCATGTGTTTTGCCATCTCAAAAGGCTTTATTTACTCTTGGAGAATCTCTTTCCAATGTAGTCACAGTACTTGACAACAGGCTCAAGCCATCCCCACACCACCCAGAACAGGCCATGTAACTCAGAACAGCTGGAAACGAGATCTGCTCCAACGCTTCACACTGACAAAGGACTTTCACCACTCCACTCCAGCGAGCCCAAGACCAAATGGCCACCCCAATCTGATGGAGTTCTTGCCACACAAAAGCAGCGACCTGCAGCACTGGACACGCTCATGCTGTGCAGTCAGAACACAGCTCGCTGCTGTGTTATGAAACACCTCTGACAGGAAGCACCTTGTTTGTGTGTTGTTCTTCTGCAGCTCCCAAGGGAAATGGCCTGCACTGAACACTGCAGCTGCTGGGCCAAAATTAACCAAGAAGGGGATGCTACCACTGAAACCATTTCCAGCCGTGTCCCCTTCCTCTGCTCCCAGAACTGCTGCTGTTCTCGCATCAGATTGCAGAAGTATTCTGGGGTAAAACCTAATTCTCAGTATGAGACCAGTTTCCAGATGACACAGCTCTGCAATAGTGCACAGCATTATCAGGGTACAGCTGCTGATCTGTCAGTGCCATAGAGCAGCATTAGTTGATCTTCTTTGAACTCAGATAATTAAAGTAGTATTACCCAATAGAGTGTGACACCGACACCTCCACCCTGCTTTTATTCATGTTTTCCTCTGTCCAAGACCTCTGTGGTGTAAAAGGGCCCAGTTTCAGGACAGCAATGGCTGTTGGCACTGCAGGATTCACTCTGATGTAACAAAGCAATTATGAAAATCTGGTATCAGCAACATTCAGCTTCAGCAGGGAAAACACAAAATTTGTTTAGCAACTACAGCAATTTGCTATTGGTAGTCTTACAGGTGAGTTCTCTAAAGCAGGCTGAAGTGCTTAAAATGTGGCCTGTCATCACAGCAGGTATCAACTCTGGGAGGGAGCGATGGCAGAGAAGATAACCCATCCAATTCTGGTGGGATTGCTTCATCCAGAAGGGGGGAAACAGTGGTAGGAATTTTCAGAGCTGCACACCCTTTTGCTCCCCAGCCTCACAAGACATCTCTGCAGTGGGACATGAGTGGCTGTGCTCCTAAGTGTGACACCATACGGGTCATAGCCACAGCTGCACGAGGTGGAGGGACCCTTCACTTGCACAGCCCTAAGAACAGTGTATCAGAAACACCAGAAGAACAACAGCTTCAGTAAAGATATAATGAAATTATATGAAAAGTTAGAGTTCAGAGTCCACAAGGATTCCTTGGCTTTTAGTTAGTTATTGGAGAAGATGCAGTTTCCACTGCAGATTTTTATTGAATTTTGGTGGAGTCAGTACTTCGGGATCTGAAAGGCAAATGGAACAAGTGTCAGAAGAGGGGTAACAGCAATATAGTTCCTTCAAGAGCTCTCAACTACTCTGTTCACTTTTCTTACATCAAAGGATGCTGAGAAAGCTCTTGACATCTATCATTTCCCTGTAGTGACTGATCACCAGCCTAGCACAAAAGAGTGTCCTCAGAAGTCCTGCTTAACCCAGGCAACCTCTGCACAACAACCTCACAAGCACATCCTCAAAGCACACCAAGTCCCCTCTCAATTGTTAAGTGTTACTGTTCAGAACAAGGAGGCACAGGCACAAAGCCACAACCATTAGAGGCACAAAGCAGAACGCCATTCATTCACCTGTCACTGGCCCATCATGCACCACAGTGACCTGGCTCCGTTTGGTGTGAATAACAAGCACAAGGCTTTTTCTGAAGCCAGCCCTGGCAAGGGGCTATAGGCAGGTTGCATCTATAGATTCAACAGAGGATTTCCCCAGGCAATTCCAGGACTAGCAGGGAGAGTGAATGTAGGACTAGTGGGCAGAGGGAAGACTGGAGAGTTGGGACTGCCGTTTGCTAGGTTTCTCAGCCCTAATTTTGTATTCACTGCAAGGACTTAAAGATGGCAAAGCAACATGACAGACTGTAGCCTGACCTGGTCAAGAGCCTGGCCTGACCACCAAAGCCAGAGAGAAAAATTCATCAGGTAAGTTACAAGAAGAATTATCTAACACATTCCTTAAGAAATCAGATTTTCAGTTCGCTCACAACAGATTGACATTACACACACAGGAAGCCAGAAGTAGTTGAGACATTTTAGCATAGGAGACAGTTTTAAACTGAGACAGTTTTAGCACAGGAATTCAGAGCAAAATAAACTTTGTTGAGAATGCTGCTCGCTTGCCAGAAGGCAGGATGGTGCACCATGAAGTAAAGCAAGGAACCACCACAGCTGAGTAACTGGTACAACCGTTGGCAGTAGCAGTTCTTGGAGAGCCTCGAAGCCCACTAACCTCCCTGACACTTCACACCCAAACCTAACTCAGAGCCTCAACTAACCTTGTACAACAGGAGGCATCATCCTCTTCTGCTGATAGGCAGCCATAATGCTGTTTGCAGTTGAATTGGGTCCCAGGACCTGTAAGAAGCAATAGCCATGTTCCAACTTGAACAAAGCAAAGAACAAGCAGGGATACTCTCAAAGGAAACTCTGCTATTATTGTCCAAAACCAGGAGACCTCACAGTACAAAGCGAACAGGAAGGTATGATCAAAGCCCAGTAATGTCTCAGAAAAGTTAACACAGAGGCAGGAAGAGAGAACTGCTTTCACATAGCTTCTCAGGACACAGAACTCTTCTGCCAGCACCTCCTTCTTCACAGCACCATAAACGTAATGATTTGGCAGGACTGATTTCATTACAGCACCATCAATATTTAAAGCTGATCTGGGAGTCTCTGTTCCCTGTCAGATAGAACAATTTTAATCTGTCTTTAGGAGTCCTGCTATCAGCAGTTAGGGAGAAGATATTGGGGAACATCTTGTATTCACCATAAATGCTCAGAAACCACTTACTAAATACTTTTTTAACTCCGGAAGGGAACTAACTAAAGTCCTTTTGATTTCCTTATTCTGCATTAAGCTGAAGCTTAGAAGCCTGAAATAACCCTTTTTTTGGTAATATACTCCTTATGATATATGGTTCAGACTAAACTGACCAATCCAGTAGCTTTTCACTTCACAAGACCAGGCTGGACAACAACTACTCTAGTACACTTCTACCATAAGGCCTAGAAAAGAATAGAGTGTTTCCATGTTCTACAAATTGCTTAAGGTGGAGCTTATAAAAACAAGTCACCACTAGGACAAGGCAACACGAGCCTCAGGAGACCTCATCACATCCAGTGTGGCATTCAGTGCAAGGTACACAGTAGGCTATACATGTTGTGCAGATCTACAGTGTACTGACTCGGCAGGTCCTGCATGGAATGTCTACTGAACCTCTAAAAGAAAAAAAACCCAGATTTTGAAAGCCATGGAAGGGTTCTGGGCTCTCTGCTGGAGAAGGCAAAATACTGCTAAACACTTGATACTGTCCAGTGAGTGTGACAGGTATTGAGGATGAGCACAGACCAGGCTGACAGAGCTCTGTTGCGGGTCTGGAGTCCAGATTTCTGGGACTGAGGTCTCCATCAACTGCAAAACCTCTTCCAGGACTTGCTGCAGTGCCCCAGCTTGCTCATCATAACCAAAGAGCACAAGCTGCTTCAGAAGGATGTGTATCTCTCCTGCAGGAGGGAACAGAAGCACAAGCAATAAATAACAATTAACACAGGTATACTAAATGAACAGCTGCATTTGTTTGCTGTCAGCACACAGGAAGGAGAGCACCAACTCAGAACCAGTTCTGTTCCTACTGAGTCACTCCAGTGTCCGAGAACAAAAATAAGACAAATCTGTAGTGGCACTGAGAAGGCCTATTTTCTCTTGCCAAACTTCAAATGGAGAGAGCTCACACATTATTCTGAGCACAGAGGCAGATGAACTAAACCAAGGTCCAACATAGATGGCTGTACGGACCAGGCAGCTTTTCTCCCCAGCACACACAGCAAGAACAAGAGGGGGCACACTGCCTTAGCTATCCTCATCCTCACAAGCTGCAGCATGGATTAAGATCACCAATTGTCCTACCTTTCACAGTCTCAACAGCACGAACACTCTCTCCCAGGACTTCCAGAAGGGCAATATCCTCGAAAGGACTCCCCTCCTTCAGGCTGTATCTCTTACGCTCCGCCTTGCGTCGGTTCTTGGAGGATCGCCTGAAAGGAGCGCGTTCAATTACAGCGTGCACACCAAAATTAACTACTAACAGGGTAAGTCTGAAGGAACAGTGTGCATGAAACTTGTCACTCAAGTCCTTGCTCTCTCCAGTGACAGAGGACTGCATGTAACCTTAAGCACTGTGACAGTGTTTTTAGTGCTACTCAACCATTATCCTTTGTGGTCTGAAACACAAGACAGGAGTCAGGCTGTTTCTCTGCTCCAAAAAAGACTGCTCCATGTTCCAGCAAGGTTAAAGCATGTATACAACACAAAGCAGGAGCTGCTCCAAGCACAAAGCAGTAGTTCCTATCAGGCAAAGCTGAGGTCTACTTAAAACACTGGTGGCCAGGGTTGTGCTTGGCTGTGAACATTTTAATTTCTGCCATCTCCAGAGCCTGCTCAGCTCCTACCCATGATCACAGGAAAGCAACTTCATTCATAGGCCAGACCTACTTGCATGATGTTCCCAAGTGATCCACACACTCTCATGCTGAATACTAAGGCTGCATTCTCTTTCTGTTTACATCCGGTCCACAAAAAAACCCGTGTCTTAAGTCCACATTTTCCCCACAACTGTATTCTTCCACAGTTCAGCCAGGGAATTCAGAAGTGGTCCCACAGACCTGTTACACACCCCACCCCACCCCATCCCACACTGCAGCTCATTTTCTTGAGGGCACTCAAAAACAATGCAGACAACCACTGTGGGAAGACATTGGTATGAGATTTAGTAGCAACCCCCACACACCAAGTGCGAACCATGGGCCAAAGAACACAAGACATGCGCACAAGCTGTTAATATTTGAGAGGCTCTGCCTGTATTCTCTGTCTAGCTCTCTACAGCCAGCTATTCTGGCCACATGCCCAACACCCATGGAGCCAGAACCCGCTCAGAGCCTGTGTTCACAGCTCCTCTGCTGGGCACTCAGCTCCTGTTGCACTAGTAGCTTCTGGCATTTTCTGCTCTTTCCCTTCCAATGAGAGTTAAAATAACCATGAAATGCCTGTAATTAAAGCAGTTCCAAGGCACACACAGCTGCATGGAGGAGCATGCCAAGCATGAGCAAGCTGACCTCCTGAATGCTGATACCAGAACAGTCACTACCTGATTTGAAGGCAGATACCTACGCTGATATTCTTGAATTGCTGTGTGAGTATTTGCTGTTCATGTCACTGGCTGTCACAACACTGCTGGTTTCAGAGAAAAGCTCCAATTCTGGGCAATTTGGCACTTCATAATCTGCAAAACATGGTAACAACTGTCACAGTATGGAAGAAGGTCAGAGTTATTTCAAGCTTTCTCTCCGGCTGGTCTGTTTTGCTTGCTGGGCAGATTTATTCTACCTGCTGGTGTTCTGGAGACTTGTGGCTCTCAAATCCACTGAGCCAGCACACAAGAAGAAACAGTAACTGTGAGACACTGCCTCTCTGCCCTGCTGGGGATCATGATATTGAATAGCACAGTCAGAGGGATGACAATCTCAATGCAGCAGATCTCAACTAGGACACAGCATTCTGCTTTTGGAAAAATTCCCTGAGCCTGTGTGAGGTGGCAGGTGAGTATGCCCATAGGTATCTGGCACAAAGGACATGCTGAGCACTGTCTCACCCAGCCAAGATGGTACTGTGGAGACAATGCTGTGTCATTTTGAAGAGCTTTCAGGTGCATTTGCATTCTGTGAAAGCTGTGACCTAAGGTAGAGCTGAAAATACAGAATAACCACACTCCAAGACCGGAGTGAGGAGGGGTTGAGAAGGGTGCTGTTTCACTGCTGTGAAGGCTAGAGGAGAGCACAGCTCCATCAGAGCAAACAGAAACCACAAGCACAAATATGATCACAGCTACTTATGCAGAAGAAAGTCATATGCACTTCAACACCAACCCTGCAGGTTCTCACAGGCCTTCTCCTTCAGCTCTCGGACCACTTGCAGGCGACTCTTATGGCGAAGAAATGCCGTTTTCTGGGAATCTAGGAAGATCAGCTGGCTTTTCTGAGCTGCTCATTAAGAAAATCAACACATAAACATTTTTGCAAGAGAAAGAGAATGCAGAAAAGCATTTCTTTATACAAGCAACAAGCTCAGAAATCAGGTGCAAAGCACACAAAAGGACTCAAGTGGAAGGAAATTCAAAGCTTGTAATACAGGAGCCCACCACGCAAGATACACCTGGAGCAGAGTGAATTAACCTGCCAGAGTAATATCTTCTAGAAACAAGAGTCTTGTTTCTGATACATGAAGAACAGAAAGTTCTACGGCTAAGTCTCTTTCCATTAATTAGGTTTAAATTAAAGAAAAAAAAAATCTCTCATCTTATCAAGCAGAAAAGGAAGAACAAGGAATAGTAACAAAATATCCTTCCTATGTGGGAGGGAGAATACAGCTATCAAATAATTTTTTGTTTCCAAAAACTACTCATCAAAGCTTACAGGACAGCTGGCCATTTTCCTGATCCATAGCTCTGCTGCCACCTGTGCTCTGGAATAAGAACTGTCCTGCTTGTTCATGGACATGCAGACACAGACCCTTTGCAGCTTTTGACTGTGAGGTCTGGAAAAGCTCCAAAGGAGCCTGACTAAGCTGAAAAGATCCCTTGACACTGCAAGGCTTCAAGATGCATCGAGGAGAGCCAAATGCAGCTAACAGAGCAGCATCAATCAGGTGGAAGCAAAGTATCCTTCCATACACCTTCCAATATTGGAATGCTGTGACTTCCCACAGACCCAGAAAAGATCTTCTTTAGCCTCTAAAGCACAGAGAAATCTTAGATTCTTGCACAGACTCACCTTCCAAAATAGCAGGTTTCAAGTTGGTCTCCAAGATATCCAGTCTACCATACTTGTGAATCTGGATCAAGGAAAGAAAAGACACTATCATTTAAGGATCTAATCCAGATCACATCCCTCTGTTTTGGCACTCCAAAGATATATTTCCTGTTTTTGTGATTTGAAATGTCTTACCAGTCTTAAAGCTTCTTCCCAAAGAGCCCCTTCTAAGAGCAGGAGAACAGCCTCTTCATAGTCCTAGAAGGAGAAGAGCAACCATGTTGCTGCTGTTAGTAATACACATTTGGATAGAAGCTACTCAGATGGGTATTTCTATGCAGCAGTATCACATTCGAGAGAGGAAAACACTACTATGCAGGGTACTTTGATGTGTTGACATAAAAAAACCAAACAAGCAAGCAAAAACCACAAACCAACCCAGCAAAACTATGTTACTTCTGCCACACTAAGTGGAAATCCCTCTGGAACTCTGTCGTCCTTATTCCAGCCCTCATGTTTCAGCTCTCTGAGACAAAAGCTTTTCATACCAAAGCATGGGCAGCTTCTATCCCCACCCTGCCCACTGCATCACCCGGACCTGCTCTGCCCTTCCCAAGGGGGCCCATGGCACAGACTGTTCTGCTGTCAGCATGCATGGAGCCGCACGTGGTGCAGGAGAAGAGACAAAACACGGATGGTTTATCTGTCTGACAGAGGGCATTACTGGGACGCAGGCAGGAGGGTGACTGCATTACCTGAGTGTACTGCTCCAGGAGTATGGCTGCCTCTGCATACCTTCTCTGTTCAACCAGTTTTCCTACAAGAAAAAAGTGGAGTTTCAGCTTTTCAGAAACAGCTGGATTTTGTGCCACAAAACTACAAGTCGAGGAAAATCCCACTCATTAAGACACTTTGTATCTGTTCATTCACGTACTCAATCGCTAAATTACAGTTGTGACTTAAAAGGGGCACCATAAAAAACCATTAAAGGCATGAAGGATTTAAGTCACATTAAGTGGAAGAAAAAGCAAATACTGGAGTACCCAGCTTTGGTAGACTAGACTCCCAGAAGCCATATTCTCTCTGTGTTAAGTGGCCTGTCATAAACTCCACCTCTGAGTAAGGCTGAATTCAGGATGATGCTCCATTTCTCTTGCTGAAATAGG
This sequence comes from Daphoenositta chrysoptera, assembly GCA_013397915.1. Taxonomy (NCBI): domain Eukaryota; kingdom Metazoa; phylum Chordata; class Aves; order Passeriformes; genus Daphoenositta; species Daphoenositta chrysoptera. The sequence continues at coordinate 325,848 of VZRO01003424.1, forward strand.
TGAAATTCCTCTTGCTGAAAAATATACACCAGGTCCACAACATATCTCAGGTCTGACATGTGCTGGTGAGCACAAATCCTGTGACCAGCTACCTTTTTCTCCTTAGGACAGCACACAGCTTTACATGTACCAGCTGGTCCTAGCTGCTAACTTGCTTCAAGGAGAAAACAAGATGCAGTTCCAAATTATCCAACAGCCTTTAAGGTCGGTGAATAGGCACACCACTTGCACCAATTAATGTCTGGAGGCCTCAGTAATGTCAGACACTTCAAAGCATGTCCATTCCTTGAAGTTAACTAACGAGGCAATTCGGAAGAGGAGTCTGGCAACCAGCTCCAAGTGGACAACACAAGAAGTCAGCACTGGGCAGCCAAGGCCACAGCTTGCTTGGCAGCTCCTGTGTTGCCTACCAATTCAGCTTCAACATCTTTGGGTTCCTTTGGGAAACAAAGGTCATGTGCAAATGCACAAACCCTTGGGAAAACATGGGATCTTTGTTCTCGTTTAAGAAAAACGCTGCTGAATACTGAGGTTTTCATTGAATTTTAGGAAAAACCGAAGTGAACTATAAATAACAGCAGCCACTTCTGCTCTGCACATTTCCATCTCTTTAAGGCCTACCTGCCATGCTCTGTGCCAGGCTGGACAGCTTATCCTTTGTGTAACCAAGCCGTGATGCCATGCACAGGGCTTGCTGCCAGCTGCCACTGCTCTGAAAAGCATCAAGAGCTTTTGCAAAGATGCCAGCACGAGCAAATATCAATGCAGCCTGTTCATACAGCTGCTTCTGAATCAAGTACTCCCCATATGCATCACTGATATCCTGAAAGAAAGGGACAAAAACAAGAAGTTAAAAAAAAAAAATAGTGACATCACTAGCAGTCCTCCTTTAGTAAAAATTAAGGGCCCATCAACAAAAGCGTATTACTCAACTTCTCCAAGGCGTTTCTAGATATGAAGTTTCTACCTCATTTCACACTATATCAGGCTGAAGGCTGATGATCAGCACACGGAGACACTTCACAGAGCTACAGCAAGAGACAAGGGGCGGTACCTAACTCTCCAAACCAAATGCTGGGTAAACTAGATACTGCAGGAAGCCAGACCCTTCCTCCCCACCCACATGAACAGTTTTTGTTAGAATGTCTCTCTGAACCCACCTTCTTTAGGAAACAAACACTAGCACAAGAGAACACGCAAGCCCTGTAACTCTATAGGCACAGGCTACTCAAAGCTCCCTATCTCCATGAAGAAGGGGCAAGTGGATTTGACTGGAAGGATACAGGGGGAATAACAAAACACTCCCAGTGTGTCATTCAGGACCAGTCCTCCCTAATGAGTAACAACTCCTTTCTGCTTTCACTGTGTTGCAAACAGCCTGATTTTCTCTACTTCCCCTCTCACTCAACTCCTCCTTATACAAAGGCTTGTGTGTTGTGTATTTACAGTATCTGCATTAGATTGTATTAAATGCATTTACATTTTATCTCAACCTTGGACAAGCTGAAGTTCTTCAGTAATACTGAAACCAATAAGGGACACTATGTGCTAGGAAACAGCACATCTAAAAGTGTCCAAGCTCTCCAGCACTTTTCAGTATAGTTTAAGGATAACAAATTGTTCCCACACAATCTGCAAGCCACACAGAGGTCAAGACAGGAAGAAGTCTTTCTGAGGTTATGGGAGTTATTCAGCACACTACAAGGTAGTGCAACAGATGAAACAGTACTTCCAGGTACTCTGAGTCACAGGACTGAAGGAATAACAACTGTTGATGATCAGGGCTAGTGCTGAGAGTCTTCCAGCTCTTATCTCAGAAGAGGGTCTCAGACAACACTAGAATAGCAATGACCTACAGAACTTGAACACCAGCAACTGCAGTTTCGTTCCTGCCCTCATGCAAGGTGCTGAGGATTTCCAAACACGTGCATAAGGGAATAAAAAGCTTTGACACTGCACTGTCACGAGCTTACGCACCTTGTACTCCTGAGTGCTAGAGGGGTACAGCTTCAAGGCCTCAGAATACAGATTCTGATCCTTCACCAAGTTCAAAAATTCAGAGAAGTGTTCAGGACCTGCAGAAATAATTTACTTCTTGTAAAAGAGAAAGCACACGGCCCTCCTGGCTCCCAGACAGTCTAGGTTCACAGCATCAAGAAGCAACTAGAGGTGCGTGGGTGGAAGAGCACCTGCTCTACTACTGTAAGATCAAGGTGCTCACTTCCTTGAGGTTTGCTCTGCTTTTCCCAGAGATATTAACCAAGCACAATTCACTTAAACAGGAACAACACTAGACTTCATGTGCTTCATGACCACAGAGCAGTAAACATTTCTGTCTCCCCACACCAAACTACAGCACAAAATGCACGTAGCAGAAGATCACCACACATTACCAGATGGGAAGATGATCTTGTGCAATCCTTCTCTTTCTTCAGCTATTTCTCCCCAGAGGATCTCCAAAATGGAAATGTTACACTGCAGAAATCCTCCTTAGGACACCTACCACATTTGCTGAGGTGGCCAAGAGCTTTTGTGTATCTCTTCAAGTGTCTGTCTATTGTATATCGCTGATAATTGGTTTCCATTTTCCGGAGGGTATTTAAGAAGGGCAAGTATTCCTTTGGGTCCTGCAAAGAACAATAAAAACTGCAGTTGAACTAATCTGCTAAAATCCTTATTTGCCCCCATCTTCACCAACAGTCCCATATGTGAAAATGTATGGTAATACATTAAAAAAGACTTTTTTTTCCCCAAATATAAGCCATCTTAAAGAACCAATTTGTGCACATACTCTTGCCAGAAATTACTAACTTAAATTACCAGGCTCCCACACGGACTTCAGCAGTATCTAAAGGCTGGTAACATTTAAAATTCAAGCCTACGTGCCATATAAAATGTTGTTTTCTATTATCTATGATTACATATAAATTTGCAGCCATAAAGCTATCAACTTTTCCACACCAAAGGTCATAAAACCCATTAACATGAATAGGGTGTTCTAACTGATGGGCAGCAGAATTTGCTGTAACATTAGGAAACTCCAAAGATGCAGATGGGCATTTCAGTTCAGAGATTTCACATTAAACCCATGTGAAAACACATGCTATTATCATGGGCACCACTACACAAACAAGAATCAAGAGTACAGAACTGAGAATGGAAGGCATGCACTCACAACACTTCAGATATTAGTCCCTCCCTTCCCCAGAGCTCATTTGCCTTGCTGCTCTGGAAGAGCACTGTTTCACCCTGAACACAAATAAATTTCCAAAGCTGTGCTCAAGAAGTACAAAAGGATGCAGAGACACGACACCCTCCCAGCATCATCCCAAGCATATATAAGGCTTCTGAGCAACTGGAATCCTGCCTGGCTAGAGGCATTACTAAGAAAACATGTGCGCTGATCTGCAGACTCCAAAGAACCTTTGAGAAAGTAAAAAAATAAGTTCTTGGAACTATAAGCCAAGACCTTTTGAGACTTTTCTGCTACCATGATGACTAAATCAAAGTCGTACGTCCCCAAGGAATAATCATACAATTCATTGACATCCACAAGGAAAAGCAGGTACTTCAGTGCTTCTTCTGCACTCACAGCTTGGACGTCTGGCGTAATCCTTTCTGCAACAAGATAAAGCAGCATAATGGTCTATTACACCACCAGCCATGGAACCTGCTGTGAGGAAAGGATGCATCATCAAGCACAACCCTGAACAGAGAAGAGGAGGGACCAGAAGAGAGGGACCACCAGACTAACAGCTTGTTCTCCCTTTCAGAAGGGTTACTTTGCCTTTACTGGGCAACTTCAAGGACCATCCCAAGCATAGCACTGAGCGTGCAGCTGTGACAAGCTAGAAGCATCAGGACAGAATAAAGGCAAAGTTTGCTAGTTTGAGATACTGGGATCCAAAATAGGAACTTCCTATTCCATGTTGGGAGAAATAGAGCTCCAGCTGCAAAGTGAAAACAGGTCCAACTCTGGGGTATCTGCCAGCAAACCAGGCTAAAAAGGTGAGCTAAGGGCATGTACAGCAGCCTATCTTAACTGATACGCTGCTATACCTAAACACACAGCTAGTTTCAAGTACATTTCTGTTTTCTGGCTTGCTCCAGAAACAGTCACCTTAAAATAATTTTCTTGGTGAACCATGCTAACAATCAAAGTGTTGAGGAACACATTCAGTGCAGTAGCTCAGGGTGCAGCTGCAGGTTGAGCTCTGGGTGGTGACAGCTCCAGAGTGAACTGCCAACCTCTTGCATAACAAAGGAGACAGAGACCTGTGAGGCACAGCAGGAGCTGAGGATCTCCACATTTTTGCAGGGATAGACTGTGAAGGTGTAAAAGTTCTCAGAGGCCCTGGGGTTCCTTTGTTCAGGGTCCCTCCTCAGAGGCATCAGCTGGACCTGCTATTTTGTTACTTAGTTATTGCACCAAGACTAAATTATATTAAGCATGGGGACGTTTGAGACTCTGCTATGGGAAAGAAATCTGGGGTTGAGCTGGTAAGGAATCCTGATCTGAGTGTGGGGGGTGGTCCCAGCTCAGCTGGTGAGTATGTGACTGCCAGTGTGGCTTCTGATGGTCAGACAGGGAGGTTTCCTCCTTAACAGTTTTGGTCGGGCAGCAAAGTTTCCTTAACACAAAGCTCCTGCAAACCACCCATTTTCAAAACTTTTTTGAGTTCCTGATACAAAACCTCGAAGATCATGAACCTTCTGGAGAGCAATTTCCAGTTCTGGAGGACTCTTCTTTACATGTGCTGTCAGTATTGACAGGCAGTATCTGTAGAAAAGAGAAGTAGTGAATGAAAAAGTGAGAAGGCAGAACACAGCTTATTCCTTTTTTAGCAGTTTGCGCAAGTTCTAGTTTATGTCTTATTAAGAAAAAAATATTGAACTGCTCAGGCACTTTGATCCTCCTAAAGGAAGGCAGCGAACATGGGAAAAAACCAGAATATACCAGAAAGGTTTTCTACTCAGCACGTCTTCCCAAGCACGTCACAAAGCGGGAGCTATGTTTTGAGTAGAATAAGCTTCCTTACCATGCCAGCCAGCATGAAGAGGACATATCTCTCTCTGAAATTTCAGATAGCTGGACACAGTTTTCCAAATAAAATTTGACATGAAAATAGCCTTTTTTTTAATAAAAGGAAAGCTTTCTAGAGTGTTATTTATACTTTCACACATTTCACATTTATTTTTTCAAAACAGGTTTCCCAGCCAACCAGATGCTTTATTTTCTGAAACAGTTTGCTGGAAAGTGTCTAAATTCTCAGGGCTCAGCAGCTACCCATCACCTGTTGCTCCTCTCTCCACTGTTTAACATTAAGCTGCCAAAAGTTCAGCACCATTTCACCAAGCACTGTTATTATCCTTTTTCTCCCAGCTTTTATCCTTATCTGGTGTTGATTCATCCACGGAGGATGGTGACCAAAAAGGTAATGAATCAGGAACATGGAACTGATCATTTATACAGTAATTCAGTGTCAAGTGGAACAGCTGATACCTTTCCAAAAGGCCAGCTGCTTCAAACAATCAGCAACTCACCAAGATGAAAACCTTGCTCATGTCTCCATTCCCACACAGACTGATCCTAAACTGAGTGTATACCCTAAACCTTTATAAGCATCCTGCATCTATTATTTTAATTCTGGTAGTAAAATGTTGGAACGCTATCTGGGGAATTATTAGACGTTTCCAGGACAGCATCCTCAGCAGAAGCAAGGCATGGTATAGTTAGTTTTGTGGAGCACAAGCTCACCTCACAAAACCTTGGGCAAACTAATTGATGTCAAGGACAGCTTTGCTTCCTGCCAATGACCTACTACAAATCTCTCTAATGGTTCCTTCACCTACAGTAACAAAGTGCTCACTTTTGAGGGTCAATGTGTTCCATGGCAACTCTCATCACGTCACATACGAGGTTTACTTTTTTCTGATCAGGATGCTGGCGTGGCTGGGTATTGCTGCTACCATTCAGAGATGGGTACATACTCTTTGTGAAATCTTCTTCTCTAGATAAAAACAGGTAATGTGAATAAGAGCACCGTCCATCACATAGCCCAGAATAAAGACAATAAGGTTAAGGAACTCAATGCATGCAGAAAATAACTACTCATCAACTGCCACACTAACAGAAAGCGAAAACAAAATCTCTGTTGGTCCCAGCTGATTGTCAGCCAAGAGAGGCATTAAAAAAAACCCCTGAAACTGGTCAAACAACTACTTCAGTGGCACAAAAAAAAAAAACAAAAAAAACCCAAAAAAAACCCAAAAAAAAAACGAAGGCAAGATTTACAAGATACAGCTCTCTTCTACTAAATCCACTATGGATTTATCCACTGAACAATTCAGAAAAATAAGCCATTTGCTATTATTTCTGGTCAGGTCAAAACTGAAAATGAAACCAAACACCTAAATGATAGCACCAGTTCCTACACAATTATTTACCTTAGCAAGCTTGAGAAGTCCTCAAACTACCATAATCATAAAACCTCATCACTGAGGCTTTAAGAAAGAAGTCAGGGGACTTGATTTGAGGATCCAAGCAAGTATCTTGGCCTCAGACTCTAGATATGCAGTGCCACCTTGCTCCTCTTTATGAGGGAACAAAATTTTCTCTGTCCTTGTTTACTGCTCTACAGCAAACCAGCAGGGAAGTCAAAGCACTCAGATAATGTACTAATTGCTTGCTGCAAAAATCTAATGGCTGCCTGTAAGCTGGACTTCCCAACAAGACACACTACCCCTGAAACTATTGAGCTTACTCAAGCCTTTATGACTCAACATGCCGGATTTCTGATTCCTTGCACCCACAAGGAAAAGTTGCCAATATTTTGACAAAATAATGTACCACCACCGATTACATGCATGCTTCCATTTGCAGACTTATACTCACTTCAGTTCTGTGAAAAACAAGTTGATGTAATTCACAGAATCTATTTGCCTAATAAAGGTTTCTGTGTTTTCCAGAAATACCTGAAATGAACAAGAATATTACCACTGTTATTCTGAACGCTAAGAACATGTACATCAAGTACAAGAATAAATTCAGAGCCTTGTCTGAAAGCACAGGATGAAGGAAATGCTAAATCTGATCTGTCTGCATAATGATGTTGCAGTGCAGAACAGCCATTGCTGCTGAAAGCAGAATCACAGCACCACCTACACTTTTGAGGCTACTGTTCAGTGGTGATGGATTCCAGGGTAGATTAGTATGGCAAACAACACAAGAGAACTGGGCAGACTTGCCTTGGGATTGTGGTCATAGAGAAGATTGAGGTTGATTCGCAGCTTCCTCATACACTGAAAAGCTTCCCTGAACATAAGCCTGGAGGAATGAGTCAAGTGGGACAGTTTACATAGTGGATAAGATGCAATACCCGCAAATAAAGGCAACTGACTAGAGCGAAGCACAGAACCGGTGGGAAGAGAACAGCCTACACAATAAGCTGTGTAGACTGCCTTCCAGAAAAATGTGCGAGGTCAGTACTGTTCATTGCTGCCCCCTGCAGTGGGACACACCAGCATGCAAGGCTGATGAAGCAATTCAGAACTTAGATTATGTTTATCTCCATTAAAAGAGAGTGTTACATTTTGGACCAATTTCCGTTTCAGAAAATTTAACTGTAAATGAATTCAGTAAAAAATGGAAAACAGCCAGCTTGATACTGAAGTGACTGAGATGTCTGGAGAATGGAGCAGATGAAGACTTCTCCCACCCATGCAATCTCAGCACACATACTAAGCCCTTCACTGGTGAAGTGAGAAACACCTGGCACTGCTGAAAGCTAGACTTCTAAGTGGTCACCCCAGAAACAGTTTTGTTCCCTCTAACAAGGTCAATTCCTCTTAGTTTAGTCGCCCTCTCTTTTCCAGGTCAGTCAGCCTCTAACAACTCAAATCAGGGGAGGGAAGACAAGAATATACCAGTGCCATCTACCTGTCTAGCCACTTCCGAATCTGGGCAAGAACCAGAGCACGGTGATGAACAGTCTCCAGATTTCCTCTTGGCATCTGTAACACAAGATCCACACAATTACTTACTTGTAGTTACTCTGCCTACATTGTAGGCAAAGTGGCCAATTTCTTAGGCCTGTCTGCTACTTCCAAGTGCACGGGCCTGTTTGCTCACTTCAGAGGACACGCAATTTTAACAACTGTGGAAAAATATCTGAATGTTCTCTCAGTTCAGAAACATTCCTTCCTCAGAAGGCTGGATTCTGCCCAACCAGGCATGACCCAGAGCAATCCAATCAAGTTTTCATGTAAGCCCTGCTCTGAGGAGGATGCTGAGCTCCACACTTCCAAAAGTGCCTCTCAAATTACATCCTTCTCCATTCTGTGAATCTCTGCTGGTTCTGAAGAGTGAGCTCAGCAAAAAACTAAGTGCCAAGGCTAACAGAGGGCTGCTAGTAAGTGCTAGCAAATGAGTCTTGAGATTCATGGTGAGAGGCCACAATATGTAGCACTCCACTACCTCAGCCATTAGGAACTTGAATAGTCCTTCCCAGTTCTGCACATTCCTACCTGCCTGTACTGAATCTAACTCCCACAGGCATGCTCAAAATCCCTCTGCATCCAGCCAGGCAGCTGGAGATTTGTGACGTGGTGTGCTGCAGCACTACAGGGCACCAGCTTTGTAGCACTGCACACACTGTTTGCAGGTTGGCCAGCTGCCCACTGTGACAGGCCCCTGCAAGCAGATGTCAGCAGACACGGGCAGAGCACTGACCTGCAGCACCACCTTTGTGTCCTGGGGAACAACGGTGACGATTCGCGAGCCTCGCTCCACCTTGCGCAGGGTCTCACTGTTGGGTGCAGCAGCACTGCTCAGGCCAGCCTGGAGGGCTGAAGACAACATTTATCAGCACACATGGCACATGCAGCAGTGCCCCAGTAAGGACCTCCTACGCTTCAGGAGCCCATCACGGTTGTACTGGACCAACCAAGCCACCAATACAGCAGCGATCTTCAACAATTCCTGACAGGATGAGAACTTGCTCAGTGCTAATCACTGCTGTACACAAAGCAGAGGTGTGTTCTCTGTACAACAGGATGACAGTGCTCAACAAACCAGGTAAGAGTAGCACTGAAAGGTGTAAAGGACCAATAAGTTGTCATCCTGCCTTTACCAAGGTCATCACACTTCTCATAGTCAGACAATACCAGAAACTCTTTCTACAGTGAAAGAGTTCTTCCCTTCTCTACCACACATCCTCAAATAGCACAGACTTCTTTTGGACATGGAGGGAAGGGAGGGAATGCAGGGCTAGGCTGCTGGAAAGAGTGTAAGGGTCAACTACAGCACAAATTCTCTTCCCAGTGAAAAGCACGTGCTATATAGTCAGTTCTCTGAGCTCCTTGCTTTTTGGTAGATTTCTGAAAGCAGCTCTCTTACTCTCATCTCCTAAACAGTTCCTTTGAAGAACCCAAATACAGCAGGTTTGGATGTGAGAAATGGGGACATCTTGTGCTTCCAAGACAAATGCTATGAGTTACCAGCAGCAGGCAGCCAGTGCTGATATTTACCTTTCACTGATAGGTTCTTCAAGCAGAAGCACTGACAGGTGTGGGAGTTGGTTGTCACCAACAAAAACTCATTGTATGTTGCAAATGATGTGATGTTAGAAGCAACCTGTAAAAAAATGAAGTTTATCACAGTTTAGACCAGAATAGGAAAGCTGTCTTTGGCAGAGAAAAAGGGGATGGAGCAAGGGGCAAAAGCTTTGTACCTCAGTATCATTAACAAAAAACCGGCATCGATCTGTGAGACCCAAGATCACCTCCTGTAATTAAAATGATGACAACTATGAGCTATCAGCATCAAAACCTCCAGTATTTCACAACACTGACAAGCACTGGATTGAAGTATCTTACAAGTAGGTACCAAGTACCTCAAGTGAATTACTTAGAGAAGCTGGACAGCAAGTCATCCAACCTCTCTTCCAGGAGGGCTTAAACTTAAGCATCTTTAAACACTACTTCCTGAAAATCCAGCTTGGCCTACCCAGTAAGTGTACAGTCACAAAATGGAAGCAGAAGCCATGCTAGAATCTAGGTTTTTCTATTCAGCAGCACTTGGTCTAGGATACCAGAGGAAAAGGACCACTACAGAGCAGAGCAAAGCAGCTTTCTACAGCTGGAGGCACACTGAAGGAAGGAAATCCCTGAAATATCAGCAAAACAGCCAGTCATTCTTTAAGCTGTTTTAACTACCAAGAAACCACCTCCAATAGGAAAAACCAGTAGTAGGAGATCTGCAGTAACTCAGTGCAGCCATATTGGCTAATAGGTTAAGTTCACATAAAACAAAGCAAAATGGTCCTTTCAAAAATAGCTTTGCAGTAACTGCTAGAAATTTCCCATCTGAAATTTCTCAGTCTTTAATGAAATTATTAATTGTATTCATAGAATGGGGTGACTGGGTGTTAACTGCAATCCAACAGAAATGCTCTACAAGGCAAGGGAAGTAAGCTCTCAGCTCTGCATAGGGCCTTAAGAACATCACGAACAAGTATCACTGGGCCCTGGGCAGAGGACCATGGTGTACTTTTGACACAGAGAACAACTGAGTAGGGAATTTAATCTGCTCACAGTCTCACTTACTTCACCACTGATCCTCGTGATGGAAGTCTGCACACAACGGTAGGGGAACTGAACAGCTGAGCCACTGCTGCTCCGCCAGGGCTCAAGGACTGGAGTAGAAGCCTCTAAGGAGTAAAGAAGATCTAATTGTTTTCTAACCAATCAAAAACTTGGACATTAAAACCACATGTCACGTATCTCAAGAAAATTAGAACTGGGAATAAGCTACACTACCTGACAGAGGGGAGGAAAGCTGGCACAGAAGTTCAGGACACAGCAGACAAGAAGGTGGTAACTTCTAGGGGCTCAGTGCCTTTATTCCACAGTGGAATGAGAGAGAAGTACTATGGATGTGGCAGTCAGTCTGCACTGAACTTTGTGTGTGTGCATATGTGTGTTAACGTATGTATGCATATACATATAAAGTTACTGTTAACTGAATTCTGACACAAATCACTAATTTCAGCCCATTTCTGGGAGCAGAGGAAACATGAAAGGCAGCACCAACTATTCAGCAAGAAATCATTCAAGTCCCTGAAAGTCAAATCATCTCATTAAACCTTTTAAGAAATATGTAATAACTATACCTAAGACCAGGTACTGTAACAGAGCCCATCTTACCCCACAGGTATTTTAGGATCCGTCTATCAGTCAGCTGCAGAGCTACAGTTTTGGTCACTGGGCTGCAGTACAGACTGATCACTTCTCCATCTACAGGCACTGACAACCTGATATAAGACAGAGAAAACACAGAACATCAGTCACAGCAGATACACTTAAAACCCTGCTCCTGCCTTTCTTGTAGCCAGATGAAAAGATGGCCATCTCCAGCATGGACATACTTTGTTCATGTAAGGCTCTTCTGCAGTCTTCTCACACCTATGTCAGCTGACAGTGGCTCCACCAGCAACTCCAGCCAACACGCATTTACCTAACTGCACTGGTCACTGTCTGCACTGCAGCACTCTGCAAACACACGCCTCTTTTTCTGTTCTACAGTTCACATGCAAATCATTCTGTCTTTGCAGTGTGAGTGCTGCAGAAAGCATCTCTCCCAATCTCTTTGGGAACCGTATTTCTGTACCCCAGCTGGCTTTCTTTTGTGTCTAGTTTTAGCTCAACTGGCCCCACAATGACCAGCAGGTGAGGAGGAGGAGGATAGCAGTTTCGATGGCTACTGGTCCCCTTCTGGACCTTGATAATGGTGGGCAAAAGGTAGGATGGAGGAATTCAGTGTAATGTGCCATCCCCCCTCCCCCAAGAGCCTCGAATTCCAAGGAACAGAGCCATCCTGTACTGATACAGGCATGTTTAGCATGCACCCTTGCCAGGCTGGGTGTAGGCGTAACTGGTCAGCAAGTGCTGACCAGCAGCCAGCTTCATGAGCTGTTTGGTTCTCTTGCAGGAAGAGAGCCAAATTCCTTAACCCATGGCCTCCAGGCTGCATGTCTAATAAACGACTTAATTCCTTCTAGGCACTTTTCAGAAGCATTCTCAGACTTCAGCCACAATTGACAGATCTCTAGTACCGTAAATTCAGGCACTCTTCTTCAGCTCCAGCCACATGAGGCAATGCAGTCAGATGGTGAAGCACAGACTGAGCAGCATGCTGACCTAGACCAACAATCAGGAAGCTGTCATCTGGCAGCCAGGTGAGAAATCGGAGCCCCAGAGGATTCATCACTTCATTGTTGCCGCTGCTCACATCAACTCTGTCACAAAGTAAGAGAGGTTGGGACACAAACAGAACCTGATTTCACTAGGCCACCTAACTGGAGAGGCAAAGGACTTCCTAAGCACAGCCTGGCTATTCAGGTACACAGCATGGCTGGGGGCACTCCAGTGCAGACACACAGATACCCAAAGCATGAATTCTGCCACAGGCTGGGCTGTAGATAAAGGGTGAGACCTAGGAAGCTCCATCTGTTTTCCCTAGGTAGTACTGCTTCCATGACAACTACCTTTAGGAACAAACAGAGAGCATGGTGGGGTTACTAACCTCGTCACTGTCTCTGCCATGCAAGCAGCTCCGTTGCTCTGTATGCCATGATCATGGGCCTGGGCACTGCACCATCATTCCTCTGTGCTCCTGCTCACAGAGCCAAAGTGCTGCACCAGGCACAGGAAGGGATATCTCAGTGCTGTCACTCACAGTCACGGGTTCTGCTAGATAGAGACCTCAGTAAAGGGCACTTCTCAGCACTACTTGCAGACACAGTGTCAACAAAAAGAAACCATGTTATCTGACAGCCCCTTAAAAATCTTGAGAAAAGTGGTCAGAGCTGTGACCTCTAAAGCATATAGCCAGGTACAACCCTCTTCTCCCCGCTATAGCTGTAGTGGTTCTGTATTACCTGTAGGTTTTATCCAGGTATGGTGTTTCCACAGCTGCTTTAAAACCATTTCCTCCCACAGCTCCAAACTTGACAGAGGGGTCATTCACCGTACTCTGTCCTAGCAAACGCAAAGCAGAGTAAAGCAGAGTTTAGAGATCTTCCCAACAGAGCCCCTTCCATATTCAATCTTATCAAAAAGTAGATGCTACATGAAACTATTAAAAAAGTCAGAAAATGCCATCCCTACTTGTACAGCCAAAATGTAATTCTCATTAACACTTGCTCTAAGGAAGACAGTCACCTTCCAACACTGCAGTACAAACAGCTGTTTCCTCACAGCATGCTGTATATAGAACTGCTTTGGGAAGTGCTGGGTGCCCCAGACAGATTCTCAGACACTTCCAAGTGCCCATTAGCATCATGCCACCAGAGCAGCTTACACAAGATACCATGTGCTGCACTCAAGCTGAAGCTAGGCAGGGGAATATTACCAGCACAATTACATAGTCCAGTACAAAACACAGTCTTCTTACAAAGTCAATGCATCACCAAAATGCTTCTATGTCGCTCACCCTACTGGAAATGAGAGCAGAGCTTGAACTCACACTTAAACCAAGTGTCTTGTGTACAAGTTTAAGTGACCACCACCTTACTAGTCCCCCACGGTATCACTGTTAGGAATACAGGGTTTCTTTTAACGAGGTTGCAACATGCTCTCACCGTATCTGTACACAGAGATCCTGTTATCAGCATCCAGGACAGCCATGTCCCCACTATGGTTGGGATCTGTGTGAAATGCAACCTGATTAACTGCCTGTTGGAGCTGGAGCTCATAGGTACACATGGGTGGAGGCACCACAGCATGCTGGAATGCTGTGACAAGCACTTTATCTGTGGAAGAAAAGAGAAGAAAATCCAAGATGCATACCAGTCCAAATGTTAGTGAGGCTCTTTCTGGATTCTTTACTGGAAGTAGAAATAATGTTACAGGAAGATGGTTGCTGTGGTCTTAGTGGTTATCTTCAATGAGTCACCCGTGAAGCTTCTATCAGTTATGGACCCCTCCCTAAAAGCTCTGTAAGAAACAACAACTAAAAGAAGAACTATCATAATCCCATCCAGCCTGAATACAAAAGGCTACACCACCTTTTCTGACCCTAGAGCTGGAAAGCCATCCCACTGCTTACCTCCATCTATAACAGCCACATTTGCCATATGTTGACTGTTCTCCCCCAGCCCATGGTCTGTGGTCCAATGCCAGTCATAGAAGAGGTAATGCCAGCCCTGGCAGAGTATATGTAGTCTGTACAGGTTCTCTTGGTCCCAGAGCAGTGACACCAACTGGTTTTCCTCCAAGCTACCAAAATGTAGACTTTGCTTCAGGTACCAGTGATAGTTTCCTGTGGTCCACAGCTGAACTGTAGAAAAAACAAACAATTACTACAGACTAGTATTTGAGACCCAGCTCAAACCCTCCCTCCCAACCACCACTGCTCTTCTAGGGGTGGGTTAAGAACAATTAAAATAATAGTTCTAGCCTTCAGTCCACGAGCTGTGTCATACATCACACAGCACAAGAAAACAACACAATGTGCAGAAGTCAATCCTAGAATTCATTGAGCTACCCTTGTGTCTTGGGATGACTTTATGATGTGTATCCCCTATCCCTACTCTATGCTCAGAAGATGAATCCTGTGCCTTTCTGTGCCTTTAAAACTGGGTGTGAGAGAAAAAAAGCCAGATGAACTTTTTCACAGCAGTTCTGTGCTCCAAGGACACTGCTGTCTCTCTCAGCGTTGCTGCTGTGCGGAGAAGAGCAGAGAAAAGCACCTTCCGGTTTTTTTCCCAGCTCTTGGCTCCTTTTCTCACAATAGAGAGACAGAGAGTTAAACTTTTTCTTCCTGGGACTTTGTTTTTTTTTCCTTCTTTTTCTCTTCTGGACTGTTCAACAATACCAGAACACACTGGGAGAACTGTCCACTGAGGCCCTGACGGGGCCCAGGCCGACCCAGCTCCGAGGAGGAGGAGAGAGACCACACCCAGAGAAGGACTCTGAAATCTTCCCAGGTTTCTCTCCACAGCGAGAGATTTTATTATTTAGCATTATTATCCTTTTCCAGTGTGTTTGTTAAATAAATAGGTTGTTTTTTCCTTCACTTTTCTCAGGGGAAAATTATTTTCTTTCCCAAAACTGGTTGGGGGAGGGGCGGCTGTAATCTGCCTTCTATCAGAGGATATTTTCCTCCAAATTTGCCTCAAACTGGGACACCTTGTGAGATGGTACCCTTGTTTAATGAAGGACTCACACCTTTAGTATTCAATTTGTACCACTTCCAGTTACAGCAGCCTGGAAGAAGCTTTGAGCTCAGACTGAACTACCAATTCTTCCTCACCAGCTGTGCTGGTTTTGGCTGGGGTAGTTAATTTTCTTCATAGTGTCAAGTATGGGACTGTGTTTTGGATCTGTGCTGAACACAGGGTGGATAAGTGATGTTTTAGTTATTGTTGAGCAGGGCTTACAGAGAGCCAAGGTCTTTTCTGCTTTCTGCACTGCCAAGCTAGCAAGGAAGTTGGGGATGCACAGGAGGTCAGGAGGGACACAGCCAGGACAGGTGACCCCACTGACTAAAGGAACCATGTGACATCACGTTCATATATAAAGTGAGGGGAAGAGGGAGGAAGAGTGGGATACTTGGAGTGATGGCATTTCTCTTCCCAAGTAACCGGTACACATGATGGGGCCCTGCAATCCTGGAGATGGCTGAACACCTGCCTGTCCATGGGAAGCGGTGGATTAATTCCTTGCTTTGCTTTTTATACCATCCGTGGCTTTTGCTTTCTCATATTAAACTGTTATTACCTCAACCCATGAGTTTTCCAGCTTTTACTCCCCTCATTCTCTCCCTGATCTTGCTGGTGGGGAAGTGGGCAAGAGACTCTGTGGGGCTTGGTTGCTGCCTGCGGTTAAACCACGATACCAGCACAGCTGTCTCTAAGCCACTGGTAAGCCTCCACAGTGTCTCCTAACTTGCAGGTAAGTACCCACTGCTAACCACATTTGCAGGCAAGCATAAAAGCCAAAGCCTCATGGAGTGCTCTCACCATAGGTTCTTGTGTTGGAGTTTTCCACCTTCAGGTCTTCCAGCCATATAGCCAGGATTGTAGAATCCGCATTCCAAAGCATTTCGTTAACCTGCAGAAACAAACATGGCTCTTACTGATATTGTTGCTCCCAGATAGTTTACAAGACCAGGAGGCATTTCTCATCTTCAACAATGAAAGGTGCATGGATTAATATAAAAACAGAGCCCTCATGTATCGCAAAGGTCCTGACAAGGCATCCTGAGAACCCCACAGATGAAGAGGCCACAAAAACGCCAGCAGTGTTTTCAGTGCATTCCCTGACACTGGGGAAGAATCTGCCGAAAGACCTCTCAGCATCCAAGCACAGAAGCTGAAGTAATGCCCTAGCAATACCTTCTCACTTATTTGGGATAACGTGAGTATATAACCTCACTCTTGCAATGAAATGACATGCTGACATGCTGAAAAGTACTTTTGAATCATTTGCCTGGTAGAAAGTATATAGAGCCCAGAAACACCCCAGGGCTACAATCATCTACTCCATGTCTTTGTATTATGGGTTTGCAGAGGGCATTGCATCTTCTCCACAGGCTCCTTCACTGTTCTCTTTTCAGGTCACTTCTTCCACTAGGATAAGCACACGTATTAGGTTAAAAACCTCTCCGTAGAATCTGGGAAAGATCTAGTCCCTCTTCTCCATTACACTCCCATCAAAGAAGCCCAGACAAAGAACTTACTTTGACCTGCCCTTTCTGGAAAGGGAGGGTGAACTCTCCATGAAGAAGTCCATTCTTTTCCAAAAAAACCACATCATGTCTGTTGGGTTTTTCTTGTGTAGATGCTATCAGGTTTCCTGAAGGCCTTAAAAAAGAACCAAATGCAAAGTCATTGCTCACACAATCATTAACTGTCATTTTAAACCCCAGTCATCTCACATTTTTTCTAGTGACATGAACAAAAAGGCAGCAGAGGATGTGTTATCCTTAGCACTGTTCAGGTAAAGTCACAGGTCCAGCACAGATCAGAGCTCATGATATCCACAGGTGACCAAATAAATGTCAGCACTAGGAAACGAACCTGTAATATTCCTTTTTATACAGTTGAGCCCAAACCCACTTGACACTGACCATATGCAGAGAATCTAACCCTTCTTCCCACTTGTTATGCAAGTACTAGGATTTTCAGGGTTTAAAGTCCTACTCTTCCTCATGCTGAATCAGAAGGCAGCTTTCTTCAAGTTTTGGGAAAAATCAACAAAACACAGAAGAAATGAAAATTATGCTGATCAAAGACTGTGACCAGGGAATAAAAAGCAACACTGCTGTCAGCATGCAGACTGCTGTACTACTCACTTCCAGGACAGTGCTTGTTCTAATCCTGAGATAGGCTCACTTGTTGACTGCAGCACAAGCTCTCTGCTCCACACCCGCACCTTCCGAGCACCTACAGGTTGAGAGAGCAATGAGACAAAGGTCTAAGAAAACACTGGGAAGAGACTTTCCTAATTTTATGAGGATAGAAGAGCAAATTTTGATGCACATGTGTGAAAAAGGAGATTTCTCTTGTATACCTTAAGGGCTAAGAACTTATTCTGCCTCAGGCAGTTCTCCCATAGTAAACAAATGACTGAAGGAACTGTGTTAGGAATTTCAATCTCATGTAATTCATTCATACTCATTTCCCCCTTCAGCTTTCACCATGGAAATGTTAGAATCTTCCCATAAATTTATGATCCTCCCTAATCTGAAGTACTAAAGGTAAAAACCCAATCTTGTGGAAGAACAGTGAGGTTTGGTGCAGTTCAATATGTTGACTAATACATTTAAGCTGCTCAAAAAGCAGTATTTATCATGGAAAACATCAGTTACAGTCTTAGAAGTAATGCATATGCTTATTGTCTCTTTGACTTCGGGGCATAGCCAAGGGAAAAGTATTACCAGTATCTAAAAAAAAGTGTGCAAGGCTAAACTCTAGTATAAGGGACAGTGGGTGTATTCATCCATTTGGCACTGAGAGCCTATCAGGTATTACTTAAAGCTTGATCAGGTGAAAGAAGCAGTTCAGATAGTATCTACAAAGTAGTACTCCTTCCTGGCATTTCACTGAACTGAAAACCAAACTGCAAAGAAAGTATTCAAAATACCCTATCTATGAAATGGCTCTGAGAACATCAGAGCAGAGAAAAGGGCAATTAAATAGCTCAAGTCACCCTTGCTTTAAGTGGCCAACAGACCACAAACAGTTCTTGCCTTACCTAGATTCTACTTAAGAAGCCCTTTACACACGTTGGTATTTCAAAGAAGTTTGGTGTCATACCTGTCTCTGGACAGACAGCACTCACTGCAACAAACTGCCCGTCTCCTCTCCATGTCACCCGAGGCCTGCCATCGTCCCAGGCTGATGTTGGTAACACTTCCTGAAGTCACACAAAATAAAGCTGCATCAAAGCTTGGGAAGGCAACTGCTGTCTTTGTCTAAGCAGACTGCTCTTTCAAGAGCCTTAGCATGAAATCTGTTCATTAAAAGTGTCAAGGTTAGTAAGTTAAAACCTCATTAGTCAAAATGTTGTTTTAGGAAATACTAGAATTAAAACTATCTAATTCAATCTGCTCCTTCTCCAAGTGCATATGACTATCTCTTCACATGATTGCACACTATCCTTCCCATCCACCTGGGTCTCTACTTATAGACCAGCAAGGCATAAGCTTGACACACAATAAACTGAGATTTGTTCAGGATTGATGCTGGAATGCTTGCAAATCTTACTTTGAGCTCTGTTTGAAACGCAGTAAGTACTCCCTCCTGCTTTCTTGAATTAGGAGGATAAAAATGCGTGATTACAGACAACAGAGAAACAGACAGAAGCAGCGTATGAAGAGAACTACCAGAAAGGTGGTGGCAAATTGGCACTACAGGAATAACAGAAACCCTCTTTATACATGTTTCCCCTGACAGAACATTGGCTTGACAAAAAAAGCAGTATAATACCGTCTGTTTGCGATGTGCTGCCTGTTTCCCTTCTGATCCATGGAACTGTGTCTCCTTTTTACCCCAGCCAAGGGCAACAAACTTTCCTGAAGAAGAAATAATCCTTGTAGTGGAAGATTTACAGATAATACCTTAACTACTGTGCACTATTGTACACAACCACAGCTTCAAGCAACCCACACCTTCTCCCAAAATTTTATTCTAAAAACCCGCCGGGAAATTATACAGTCCAGAAAGTACTTTGGTACACGGAACTTACTTGAATTTATGCTGACATGTAACAATATTGACTTTCCCCTTCAGCTGTTCAGCAGCACTACAGTCTAAATAAAATGTCTCCTAGGGCCTCAAAGTGCTCAGCTCCATTTCCTTACTTTCCACATGCTTACAACATATCAATTACATCAGCTAGGGCAACTTCATTTCAGTGCACTTCTCACCTTCTCCAAATTCATCTTGGTGGATTTGCTTCTCAGTAATTGGTTCAAAATCCCTGGTCATCATGATGAGTGTCTGCTGACCTGCAAGGCAGATATTAAATGCAGTATTGGTAATGGTATCTGCAGCAAATAAAAACTCAGGTGTTCTCCTGTGTGCTCCTACTGTTCTGTCATGTACCTAAATATAGAAAACATATACTAGAGAGAACATATCCTTCAAAGCATGAAACTTCAAACTGGAACAGAACACTTAGAAGTTTTTCTCCTCAAAAATATGCTTCCTGGCCTAAGCTTAGTAATATTTTTTCACCTTCCAAACAAGTACCTGGTACCTTTTCTCTTGAGCTAAGAAGGCAACTGGGAACAGTCACTACGGATTTATGAAGAGGAAATCATATAATCCTGATAACTCCTACAATAAGATGACCAGCTTGTGGATATGGGGAGAACAATGGATTTCATTTATCTTGGCTCTAATAAGGCTTTTGATGCTGTGTGCTACAACACCATCATAGACAAACCCATGAAGTATGGGATGGATAAAAGCACAGTGAAAAGCAGCTGAACTGCCAAGCTCAAAAGCTTGCCAGCACTGTCAAAAAGTGCAGCTTGAGGTCAGAGACTGGCATGCCTCTGGCCGCTAGGGACAATGATTAACACCCTCCTCAATGACCTGGAGCGTGGGACCCTCAAAAAGTTTGTAGATAACACAGAACTCGGAGAAGCAGCAGGTACAGCAGAAGGTTGTGCTGCTGTCCACAAGGACCTTGTCATGTAGGCAGGATGGACTGTCCAGAACCTCATAAAGCTCAACAAGAAAAAAGTAATGTCCTGCATATGGAAAATAATCTCAAGCACTAAGACAGACTGAGAACCAAGCGGCTGGAAAGCAGCTTGGCAAAAAAATAAACTATGTTTCCTGGGGCACCAAGATGAACTAGCTAGCAGTATGCCCTGCTGCACAGGAGGACAACAGCAACCTGGCTCCATTAGGAGTGCTGCCAGCAGGTTGTGGGAAGTGATCTTGCTCCTCTACTCAGTGCTGGTGAGACACGTGAAATGCTGACTCCATTTTTGGGCTTCCCAGTAGAAGACAGACAAGGACATGCTGGAATGAGTTTTGCAAAGGCTCACAATGATGATTAAGGGCTTGAAAAATCTGTCACATGAGTGGAGGCTGAGACAAGCCAGACTGCTCTGGAGAGAAGGCTCCACGGGAATCTCATCAGTGTGTGTAAATATGTGGGAGGTGGGGCACAGTAAAGAAGACACAGCCATGCTGTTTGTAGTGCTGAGGGACAGCACAAGAGGCAGTGGGCACAAACTAAAATACAGAAAATTCCCTTAAAAGAAACTTAAGAAACATTTTTTTTTACTCTGAGGGTGGTTATAGATAGGAACAGGATGCCCACAGGGGTTGTAGGGTCTGAAACCTAACTGGGCACAATCCCCCACAACTTGCTCTAGGCAACATGCTTGGAGCAAGGTGGTTGGAATAGGTGATCTCCAGAGCTTCCTTTCCACCTCAAGCACTCTATGATTCTGTTTTGTCTGAGGCTAATTTCATTTTCTAGGTGAGTCACACCTGTAGCTAATGTGGGCCTGTGACACATGTATTTCCTACTGAAGGCCAAGGAACAGTTTTTGTTACTAAGAAGTCAAATGGTGATGTAAAGAAGTCTTTATGTTTTTGAGGCAAGATCAAATATACTCCCTGGGAAGAGCTTTTTTGGCCTAACCAACTTCTGCTTGGACCTCTGAAGCACCTTATGAATCATGAAACAAAATCTAATGTATAGGATCTGGTAGAGTTTTTTCCACTTAAAGCCCTAGCCCCAATTTCATAACATTTTCTTCTTCTCTCTCACTCCTAGTTGTGTTTTGCGCTTTGGCCATAGTGAGTTGCACTCTTACAGACAGAAAGCTTACAGGCTGTTGTTGATACCTGTTACAAGCAAAACAAGCTCTTGGTCAGGACTCCAGCTCATGACACTCAGACCGCTGTCCACGCTTCCCACACATTCCACCTGCAAGACCAAAATAAGATCACAGAAGTGCAGGAACATGCGTGCAGCACTATCCCAGCACAACTGCAAACAGCCATCAAGGCAAAAAAAAATTGCCTCCTACTTAAAAAAGTCAAAAGCCTAACTTCACACTTTGTGTTGAACAAAACAAAAGAAACATTTTGGACTAAAGATGGTTCCAGAATGTTTAAGACTGAGAGGTCAGTTAATGTAGAGCCTAGCACATTCTACCATACATAGTTTTAGAAAGGGCTTTATTTTGCAACTCTCAGTCTTATGTCAGCAACGTATAGTATCAATACTAATACTGCCTGAAAGAGCCTGTGATTACATGAGTAAGTATTCTTTAGGCACAAAACACAGACATAATGATCCTTACCTAGAGAATTCCAACACACAGTTAAACTCTGATCAGCCTGTGTATGCTGAACTTGACAACTGTATATACCTGCACCAACATCAAAGTTGATGGAAAATTTGGCTAGTTTTACTGGGCCACCACGGGCAAGTAATAGCAGTGGGCAGAGAACTTCTGTTATGCATTGTTATCCTAATTTGCAAAAGGCATGGAACAGAACAACAGATACACCACTCGTCATGATAAACAGCAAGATGATGCCATTCAAGTAATTAGGCTTGGATGCCACAGTCTTTTCAGGTAAGAAAAGTGGGGCTGTGACCAGTCAGCAGAGCAACTATCACTCACGTACAGAGGGTTTCAGAATAAGCAGAGGACTCTTCCAGACCTCTTTTTTGGTGCCCAGACTGCACCAAAAACTGTTGTTTTAAGACAACCTTAAAACTGGAAAGTAAGCCAAAAACCTGCGAAATAAAGAATCTGAAGTTAAACCTGTTCTCTGACCCATCTGTCACTGCAAAAAAAGTCTCCTGCATCACATGCTTTGGTAATTTCTATTCTTTTATGACATGTTGTAAGTTGAAATATAGGACACATTTTTCAGATACAGCTAACTGCATATTTAAGTGGTATCTGCAAATCAAGTCCAAACACGGACCAAAACAGACAAGGTGCAAATAACCACAATCTTACAGCTAACCCAGACAGACCACTGTCATCTCATTCCCACTTAAACCTGCACTGTTGGACTTGTATTGTGGGAGCTGATTCAGATTTCAGAGGGTGCTGTTGTGGTGTTTAAGTGTCTCGCTGAAGATCATACAAATCTGACACTGAGGAAAGGAACATAAAGCAAGTATCTCAGTCTCTGGTAGCTACATTGTGAATTATGAATGGATTCGTTTATTCTTTACCTAGTCTCAATAATATCTGAGACTAGGTTCTGTAAGACTTTCCAGCAGATCCTGTGCTGCTGGGAGCCCACTGAGCAAACTTAGAGGACCCAGGCTGTGGACAGGCAAGCCACCACTTCAATTCCAGTTCTTTTATAGAGTATATATTCTGCCTTTAGTGATTCTCAAGCCTCCCACAAAAATCAGCTTGTCTGTCCAGAGAACGGAGACTCGCCACAGCTCAGTATGCAATAAGCATACAACTGGCCCCTAAAGAAATTTTAAGTGTTATTCTTTCCTCTGAATTCCCCCAGTACTGTTGTGTCTTTCCTGCCATGGTACCTGTTTTGTGCTCAGATTGCACAGTAGGATGTCTCCAGCTGCTGTAGCAACACATACACTCTCCTGCTCTGGAAGATCTTCGACACCCACGATGCAGCCACTTCCATCCTCAGGCAAGAATCCATCCACAGTCAGGGAAACTTCTCTTGACACCTTGATACAGAGAGGCCAATGGCTTACTAATTACACATCAGCTCACTGGGATTTTTGCAAAAATGACAGAGTAATATCCATAGGTATATTTCACTCTACTGCAGTTACACACAGTATTACACAGTAGAAGAGAGTGTGTGAACGACACCAGAAAAAAGCCAGCTTGCAAGTACAGATCTTCACTTATCCATAGAAAACCGTGAAGATCTGTTATGGTAAAAGTGATAGAAGAAAATGAGAAAACCCATACATGGAAGCAAACAATACACAACTTCCAATGTACCCTGCTTATCATTTTTCAACACCCTTTTCATATTTCACCAGAGTGACAACACTAAGAGGTGCGTGGCTAGCTGTTTTAAGTGTCTCACTACTCTCAAGGGGGCATAAAGACTTCTAGACACAGCATCAAAAACAATTTCTAAGGAAAACCATTTGGATGGTTAAGGTCCAGCAATCTTTGAAAATTAAATCCCTGAAAAGCCCCAAAGGTCTTTTGCCAGTTAATTTCAGAACTGAATGTACTGAAGGAATTAGATACCTCAGAGTTGCACAGTGAGAAGAAAGCAACTCAACTCTAAGAGGAATTCATGACTTAACAGCATTTTATTACTTTAGCGGTATGTTGGGGTTTTTATCCCCCTAGAGCAAAGTTTCAAAAGTTTCCTCCTGTACTCTTCACTACCTCTTTGCCTGCTTGGCTCTGTTTTGTGAACCTGTCCTGATCCAACTGTTCGCCAGGTCGTGCTTAAGACTAAACCACTCGAGAGACACGTGTCTAACAGAGACACACTCTTAAAGCAGCAGATTTAGTATTTCAGAAGCACAACAGGCCTCTTCAGGCACCAAGATCACAGCGCAGCGGCTTCCACGGCACCGTGAGGCAGCAGCACGCGGCGGCGGGGAGGAGCAGGATGGTCCAAGAGCCCGCAGACACCGCCGCGAACCGGGACCGCATCAGGAGACAGGCGCATTCCCGGCGAGCACCGGCGCACTCCCGCTGGCGGAGGCGGACAGGCTTCATTCCAGCTTTGCAGCCAAAGCCGACCCCAACACGCCGGCAAGCACCAGCACCCTGCCCCGCAGCCGCGGCTCTCACCGAGTCCCCGGCGGAGCGCAGCTCCACGAGCCCGTACTGGGAGCCCACGAGAACCGCGCCGGGCTCGGCGCCGAGGCAGAAGCACTGCGGGGTGCCCCTGGCGG
>VZRO01003424.1:353007-380981 GCA_013397915.1 Daphoenositta chrysoptera
CGGCCCGGGTGCCCCCCCCGCCGCAGCGGCGCTGGTACAAGCGGTGCCAGGCTCAGCCCAGCCCCGTGCCAGGCTCCGGCCGCCGTCGCCGGTTTCCCCCGCGGCGCAGCTGGGCTGGGAGGCGCTTCGGGAGGCACGGGGAGGGGCTGTGGGGGTGCCTTGTGCTGATCGCACCAGCAGCTCCGGAACGGATTGTGCAGGGTCCACCCTGATCCGTTTCCATTTGGTGAGTCAGTGTCAGGGCAGCTTTCGGCTAAATATATCTTTCAGACAGCTCCCCGGCAGCGACTGGACCGAAGAAAACCTGAGGCAGTCTCTGCTTTTCTGTTGCTGTTGGATTTGTTGGAAGCACTGGTTACCTGCCTGGTGGTACTTGCAGCAATAGCTCTATGCCAGGAGACGGTGACTTCCAGGAGCTTCTCTCTACTTCCCTTAAGGAGGTGAGGTCTTATCTTGAGGTCTTTGCAATATAGATCTGACATGATTACTTACAACTTGGTTCTTGAACCTAATGCTTACTAAATAACCAAAAGTAAATTACCTAAAATGCTTACTTGATCCTGTTCATGGTGTGGACCCATGGACCATCATGCTGGCAAGAGGTAGAAGTGTGATGGAGTCTTCAGGCAGTACAGAAGATACTTATACTGGTACTGACATAAAAGCTCCAGCATCTGTTTGGGAAAGTTGAGGGTGTTTCTTCCTCCTGATGGTATTTCCTTTGTGCCAGGCAAAATTAGCTTGGAAATGAAGTGGTTTTGGTGTTTCAGAAGCTTAGTTGAGGCAACACCTTCTCAAAGGGGTGCTTGTTGTTGGCATTTGTGAATGTGTTCAGCACCGGGATCCACAGTGTTATGGGAGTGAACTAAAAGAATTTAAGTAGTTATTCACTCAGAATGAACATTACTGATAGTTGTCTGTAAAGCTAATGCAGGAACAGGAGAGGGCAGCAATAAACAGGATGGGGCTTAGCCAGCGCTAGGATGGACAAACTTTCTTTCAGTCATGACGATAAGTTGTTGCTAAAAGCAGGGGAACAAGATCAGCTTGGGCAACATCTCAGTGTGCTCCATTGTATTATCTCATTGACATGTTGTCATACAGCTGGGTGTTGTGTTGAATCAGCTCTCACAGTTTCGTGTCTGCAGCTGGATTCCCACTAACTTATCACTGCACTCATTTATTTGCTTATATATTTGCTTCAGCTATGTTAGTGTTTGAAACCAAAGTTTAAAAAAATGCAAGAAGTTATTTATAGATACTTTTCTGGAGTGTTGTTAGCTTTCTTCATATAGGAGCTATGGGTATCTGCAGCTCTGAGTGAAAAATCACACCTGTCATTTGGTTAAGCACTTGAAACATGGCAAAATTGTATGATAAAAAATAATCTGAATACGGACCTGTGTAGCTGGCCACAGCTTTTAAGTCTGAGAGAGAGGTTGACCTCGAGATTTACATAGATCCCTTCCAGCCTGAGTTTTATCTTTTTCTTTTACACTTCTGGGACGCAGGTGGTTACTTTGGTCGCAGAGGCAACCAAGTCTCTTTTTCAAGGACCACAGAATTACTTTCTCTGCTGCATAATCCATCATATGAATCCATCCTACTGGATGAGGAACTAACACACAGTATGTGGGCATTTTAACAACTATAGTCAGCTGACACAAATTATTCATAAGAATGCTGCGTGAGGCTGGATTTCTCTCCAGATGCCATGGTTTAAAATATTAGTTGAACATTCACTGCAAATGCCAGGACACACTTACCTGCAATCCCTTGACCTGACTAGGTGCCTACCCCCAGAGCTTGTTATCTTGCCTTGTTTTCTGCAGCCGTTCCTTAACATTAAGTACCAAATGCCCTGGTTATTGCTATTGCTTTGGTATGTCCACGGGCTGTACTTATTTTTCACACAAGAGATTATGGTACTGTTTCTTGGCTGCTAGTCCAGGCTAATTTAGGAATGAAAAAGGGAGAAAACAGGTATATAGAGGTCATCTGAGCAGAGGAGGGTAGGGAGCAATGACCAAAAGTAGACTTGCAGACCTTGGCTGGGTAGTTTGAAAGGAAGTGTTTTTTTGATATGTGGCAGACCTGAGCTTGTTCCTTCCTTTTTTGTTGCCTGCAGGTTCTATAACAGTGATGATATAATCAGGATTGGCTTATTTACCTAGATAATTTCCTGCTTCAATCTATTCCTTAAAGAGATGAAGAAAGGACCAGAAAGCAGAGCATGCACCGTTGCTGCTCCAGGCAATTTAGTGGAGTCAGATCCAGACACTAACAGCAGCAATGGACCCTCAGCAAGAGAGAAAGACACACTTTCCTCTCCGGGAGAACTGGGAAATGTACCGCTGAAACCCAGCACAGAAACATCCAGAAAAAAACTCTGTGGCTATTTAAATAAGCTGGGCATCAAGGGGCCAATCAAGACCTGGAAGTCTCGCTGGTTCTTTTATGATGAAAACAAATGTCGTTTACTATACTACAGAACTGCCCAGGACATCAATCCTTTGGGGTCTATTGATCTCTCCAGTGCCAGCTTTGACTGCAAAATGGAAAATGGGGAAGGAGTTTTTGAGATCAGAACACCAAGCAGAGTTTTTACTTTGAAGGTAATGAAAAATTCCCAGTCAGGGCAGACACACGCATCTGTACTAAGGTATCTCTTAGCTTGAGTTTCACTTAAGTCCTCCTTAAATGGATTGCTACCACTTGGACCTGAATTACTTGCATTGTTTTCGCAAGTCTGGGACTCCTTTCCTGTGAGATGGCTGTTGTTTAACAGAGTAGGACTAAAAGCTGAACTGTGTGCCAAATTAAAGTAATTCAGGAGGCCTACACTCCACAGAACAGAACAGAAATGAACTCCCCTGTCTAAAATGGTTGCTCCAGGAGGATTCTTTGCTAGACCTTTATTTCTGTGTAAGTCATTGTTAAAAAGCTCTGGGGATGATTCCTGTCTAAAACAATTGTGGCATTTCTGCTTAGCCTTGGACCATAGTAAACCAAAACACATTTAAAATTAGGTCAGTGGTCCACTGGGATTCTGCCACTTAAGGCCGTACTAAAGATTTCCTCTGTCCTCCCAAATCAGTGTTAGGACCAGAGGATACAGATACAGCTTAGGCTTGTTACAGCTGGCCTTATTTTCTGCTGACTTGTGCAGCAGAGTGGTGGTCATCTCCTCAGGATGTCTTATGTTGATGAGATTATTCCCCTTCCTTTCCTGTTTTGTGTTATGTTAGGCAATCAGCAAACAGGCAATGATGTACTGGCTGCAGCAGCTGCAAATGAGACGTTGGGAATTTTGCAACACTCAGAGCAGATTTCCTGTGGGCAGCTCCCAGCTTGTGAATGAACCTCTGCCTGGAAGAACAAGTAGGTGTCACACATGTCAGCCTTTCTTTTGCTTTCAGCCCCCTGGTGATGTGAATGGTGTTCTTATCTGGAAGTGAGTAGAAGTTTTGGCCAGATTTTTAAATGCAGGTGCCAACTATCAGTGCTTGGCCAATGTTTGACACTTCTGCCGTATTATGTATGAAAGTGAGCAAGCTGCCTCCTAATCTACAGCACATATTTGGAGATGTTCAGGTGTCTTGTGATCATGAATTCCATTTTGATGTTCCTCACACATGTAAAATGTGCACATTTGATATATCACTCTTGTAAGGCCTGTGAAATTTAGAGCAAGCAAGTTTTTTTCAGCAGTGGGATGAAGATGTTCATTCCTAGAAGTGGTAGTAGACAGGTCAGGGGATAAGGGGAGGGCACAACCAGGGTATCCACCTGTTTAGTTATGACTAGATGCACATTTTGTTTGAAACAAATAATCCCCTCCCTGGTAAGTGTCTGCTCGCAAAGGTTCTGGGTGGCATCTTGCTACAGCAGGCAAAAATTTGGTAACAAACTGTGCTTGCGGAGTGTTATCCGCACATTAAAACTATCAAATGCGGTTTGGAATGTGGGAAGAGAATAACAAAATTTTCTTTCCTTATAGCTTTAAGCAGTTAAAGTCTGATTGTTTAAGGTTAGTCATTCTCATATATATGGTTGAAATCACTTGATTGTCCTTGAATAGATCATTCTCTTTGTACGTGGGGACTTCTGTAATTTGACCTAAAACTAAGGAAGCCTGCTCTGCTGTCCTTGTTCCACCTGACTGCTTGAACATGCCATGTATACCTGTAGTAAACTGTTGTGGCTGTCAGGTTACATGAAGGACCCAAAGTCCAATGGAATTCTGTCTTGGTCATTTGCTTTTGTGTCCTGCTTTGTTTTTACGTAGATGTAGTTGACAGTGAAGACTTTCTGCCTCTGGTGAAAACACCAACAGAAGCAGTGGGTTTAAAGGCAGCATCTTTGCCTGCACCTCAGACATCTACTGCTTTGCAGAACATTTCCCTTAAGCACCCTTGGACAGAGATACAGTAAGTGCATGAAGAGAACTGCAGTGCAGTTGACGTGCTAGCCTGCCACTGTGTGCCTTCCTTGCCTATCATGTATTGTATGAAAAGGAACTCTTGCCTAAGTGGGAGAACTGTGAAGCACGTTTTTGGAGGCTAGTCCAGGCCAAACTAAACTTCCTGCCAGTGGGTCTTTAACATCCCCCTGTTCTGACGCATTTCACATCCTAGCAAAGGTTCTGGTAGCAGACCTAGGACTTGGTTAAGCTCTCTTCAGTGTAGTCAGTGCTTTGCATGCCTAGTGTGGTGCATCTGCACAGTAGTCTTGGGAGGGGACGTGGTCAGGTTCAGCTGTACTCAGTAGGTAGTGATAGAAGCCCATTAGCACTTTCCAGTGGTTTCAAAGGACGTTGAGTGTAGTGCATTCTCTATAGCAGGAACTCCAGGGAAAAGTTGCTTGAGCCTCTAATGAGGCCTGACTGCACAGCTTGCTTCTGCTTGCTGAGTTTCAAGGATGTTAATATTCCTATTGCCTGCTTCTATCTGCTGTTGCAATAGGTAGCCCCATGAGGTTAAAAGTTACAAGGCTTGGGCAGTTACAGTGTCACAAAGACAATGCCATCAGTATCTCCATGTTTCCTAATCACTTATTTACATATAACCAAAAATGAGTAAGTTGCCAGAGGTGTGGTAGGCAGCTAGGCACCTGCCAAATATTGTTGGTGTGGAAGTTGCCGGTAGTTTTTTTACCACCAGTGCTGCAGCTACAATCGGATGCTTATGTGCACAAAGATCCCCCATGAGGCCAGAGTTTCATTTACAGGCTAGCAGCTTCATTTACAGTTAGGAAAGCAGCGGACACTGAGTCTTTTATAGATATCAAAACAAGGGACTTGTTTTGTTTTAGCTGAAGGGCAACACAGGAGGAGAAGGGAAAGCACCTGTATGCATACTTCCTGGTATAGGTTTTACAGAAACTTCTTGTACATTTGTAGTTCCTCATGGTTCTGTAAAGTCATTTTGTCAGTGTTTGTCAGTATGGTGGACAAACGACATAGACTTTGTTCAGGGAAGAATGGAATTATTTAAGTATTTTACAGACTGCTCTATATCTCTTAGTTCTCTTGAGTGGTGTAGGGCCATTGGTCCCTGACCATCCACCTCTCGGACATGATTGGTGAAACCCTACAACACCCATTTGAAAACATTCTCAGGCAATATCATAACAACGCTGCATAACAATCTTGCACCTGTAGATAGTTTACAAAAACTCTCTGTTTACGAACAGCACCCGTGTGAAAGCAAGGACTCTCACACAGACAACAGCAGAATGCTGGAAAATATCTCTGCAAGCAGCTATCCCTTAGTCCTTCTGGCAATACCTGATAGCAACAGCCATAACAAACTGTTTCTAGGTCTGACTGCAGTTTTCTTCCTGAAACTCTTTACTACATTTCAGTTCATTGACTTTGTAGTGGCAAGGTTATTTATTAAAAGTTTCAGAGCACAGGCTGATTCAAATGTGATCATTGTCTTAGTTTTGGCTGTGTTGTATGTAACTGAGCTTCTCTTGGCAGCTGTTCTTGGCACCTGGGTATTTCTGCAGTGATCTAAGGATAGGGATGGATGAAGGAAGGGAGGGAGAGTGGAAGAAGGAAGGAGGAGGACAGGGAAGGAGAGAGGGGAGGGAAGGATGTGGTTAGTCTACTGTTACCTTTGATCCCTCTCTTTGGTCTGATGTGTTTATGTATAGGGCTCAAACACATGGGGAAATTCCCTGATTTTACATTGCTGTGCTGTACTGATTTTGTGGCACCTTCCTGGTTTACACCAGTTACAGCCTTGCTCTCCTCAAATCTGCCAAGGCTATAAAGAGTTCATTTTCTCAGCACATGAAGGAGAGAGGTTTTAGGAGGAGGGGTGGTAAGTAAGGGGAGGTAAGGCATTGAATAGTTTGAATATGCACTGGCTGGCTGCAGTGATTATGACTTCTGTTCACTAGGCTGTCTTGATCTCCTCGTTTCAGAAATACTGTCTACAATATTTGTGGCTCCAAGCAGCTCTGGGGGAGCAATGGGAATGTCTTTAACTTCGATGAATTCGAAGAGCATCCTGAGAACGTGGATGAGAAGCAAGAGGCCGAAGTGGAGGCATGTTGTGCAGGTGATTCTTACTGAGCTGTGTGGTGCAGGGATTCAGACTTTGCAGGAATGGAAACGAGATGATGGGAAGTTGTCAACATATGAAAACTCTGTTACATTGTCTCAAGTCTCTTCCTGTGTTGTTGCCACAAGACTGACCCTTTTGGCTCTGCTTCAGGCTCCATCTGTCTCTTATCTTCCACCTCTGGAACTTTCTGCAGGGGCAAAAAAAAAAAAAAAAAAAAAAATCCACGGTGCCAGGTTTATTTCTTTGAGGTAAAAGTGTAATTGCTGCACGGTCACAGGCTAAGTGTGGCAGCTTCACTGCATGCATACCGTTCCATGATGGTAACTTGCATTTGCTGTGGGCCAGATAGATGGGTGCAATGGTGCAAGGTGGGTTAACAGTTACCATAAACCATCACAACTTTGTGGGTGTATCAGTATCTGATCCCTACTGTTTTGGCTTCATCCTATGGGTCAATTCTCCTTGTCCTGTATGTCAGCCTTCCCTGCAGAACTGTTGTGAGTCCCTCACAGCAAGACTTGGGAGTCCATTGATGCCTTAGGTCTTAACTCTTGTATTTTTGAATCCTGTATTGCCTAATATGTAACTCTGAAGTTTCTTGTAGCCTTCTAACTTCAGCTCTCCAGTCATAACAACACTTCTCTGGGCCTGCTCTTCAAGGACACCTAGGCTGTCCAGGCCCATAGCCTCTAAAAGAGGGGGCGAGCTGGGGGGAAATTGCATCAGTAGCTAAAGTTTTAATTAGCGAATTTATGCTGATATGCAAGTGGACCAAACCTATAAAGGTGTGGGGGACTCTGGACTTGTTGTCCATCTTGGGGTCCAGTTTGGAGCCCTTGGCTTCCCAGGGTGCACCTTTGAAGGCCTTTCAAATAAATACCTACCTTTATTCCCTAATTCCTGTCTAGTCTCTGTTTCTAGGTAGTCTCTCAAGGCATCACCATAGTAGCAAAGCAATTCTATGTAAATTAAATCTATCTCCCCTCAGTTAAGGAGGGGACCCTGGAAGATGGGAGGATGGAGCCCAGGCTGAACTGGATTAGGAAAGCCAGGTGGATGAACAGTGGCTTCCCAGGCTCTGAAGAATCATCCAGGGAGAAGAACTCAGCGGATAAAGTCAGTGTCCTACAGCAACAGATTCTGACGCTCACAGAGGAAGTCAAGTCACAGAAGGTGAGTTTGGTGAAGAGACTGCTATTTCTAAGTGTCTGGGCCCTGAGGCTGATCACAGGGCCTCCCTTACACATAGGTGTGTAGAAGCACTGAAAAGTGCTCAGCAGGCACCACCTGGAGACCACTTGAAGCTCCTGGTGTTACCACCTTATGTGTGCCTGAGTGTGTCCAGCACAAAGGCATTCAGCCATTTCTAGGAAGTCCAGCTAGGTGGAAGAGGGAGATAAAACAAATCCAAGAGTGCTCTGCTGTTGTCTTGCTCGTGCATCTCTGTTGCTCACTAAGTACAGTCCTGAATTGGTACTGTGACACTGGTGAGAACTGCCAGGTGGAGTCATGCTGTTAACAGCAGGTCATTCTTTTTGAACAGTGACCCACTATTAAGGTGTGATTTGACTGTAGAAGTCAGGGCATAGGTCACTGTGAGGGCTGTCTCTCATGAATGATACTGTTCTTCAAAGTGTGGAGCAATGCCAGGTTCTCTGCTAATGATGCTGGTAGCTCTTCCAGCAGAAGAGTCAGGAGAGCCAGGTTCCATGTTGAGCAGTCAGTTGCATCCTTGATTTGCTTTCTTAAGTGTCTGAGGTGGCAGAGCCTGAATCAGCAGCGTGTTGCTGGGGCAAGGTTCCATGCCTTCATGCAGGATAGAGTGAGGGAGGACTCTGGCAGAATGAAGGTTAAAATGGACACCACAGTTTCCTTCTGGTAGCACAAGTAGTTGCAGACCGCATTATTTCCCTCTCTCCTATTTTACCACACTGCTGACCACATCTCCATATTCTCTGCTGGGCCTCCCAAGAATGACTGTAGGAAAGCCAGAATTCAGACTGTGGGCAGCAGCTTTTCTACTAGCAATCCACATCAAGTCATCTGTGACCTGCTGCAGAGACCTTTCAGCCCCAGCTCTGAGAACAGAATGTCTCACTGTGGTGTCACTGTGGTTTAAAGATTTCTGCATTGTTTTCCTTCTGAAAGGAGGCAATTTCAAGATATTTCACTGTTGGGTCTGTGCTGTCCATTCTGCCATTGCCCTGGACAGTACAGTGATGTGATGGCTTTGCATTCTCTTTCCAGGAACTGGTTAAACTTCTCCACAAAGCTCTGGAGGCAGCCCAGCAGGAGAAGCGAGTATCTAGCATGTATCTCACTGCAGCAGAAGATAAGGACAGGCTAGAGCTGGTGCGCCACAAAGTGAGACAAATTGCAGATCTGACAAATCGATTGGAAGCTCTTGAACAAGACAAGAAGGAACTGGAGCAGACACTGACTTTAAGAGGCAGACAGATCCAGGAGCTTGAGGAACATGTGCAGCTTCTGATGGAGAAGAACCATGCCAAACAGGAAGTCATCATGGCCTTGACAGAGCAGATGGCCCGAGAGTTCTCTGACCCCCTGCAAGAAGCCAACAGTATCACTGTAGAGACATTGTACAAGCAGCAGGAGGAGATTGAGCATCTGAAGGTGTGTGAGATGGCACAGGTCTTTTTGGCCCATTTTTCTGCCCTCAGGTTCAGTGGGAGGGTATTCTTTGTGGTAAGCACAGAATACACTTCTGCCTGTTGCTCCATCTGTCTCCAAAGAAGAGGAAGGCTGGAAGGGACTCACCTGATGCCAACAGAGTGCTGAAAAGAATCTGGGTCAGTTTCAGCTTCAGCTTAGAGCCTGTTTTGTTTGACTTTCTGTCATCATTTTTTGTTTCAAAAGTCTCTTTTGTTTCACAGCTGCAGCATGACTTGCTGCCTTCACTTACTTTGTTGTTCCATGTTTCTGTCTTGCAAACAGTTTCCCAGTACATCCTGAATCTTTCAGATGCAACCTGTTGTATGTCTCTATGTGCATACCTGTAATTACGAGTTAGTGTGAGGTGGAGAATTGCCAAAAGAGCCACTTGCTGTGGAGAGTGTCACGGGGCTGAGATTTGTTTCATTAAAAAAAAAAAAAAAAGAAACAAACCAAAATTAAACCAATCAACCAAACAAAACCCAAAAAACCCACATACATTCTTCATCTTATTTAAGTGCATCCTGGCTTTATATGACCTGGATCTCTCTGTGTTTTTTAAGTACATACATACATACATTTAGCATTTTCAAGTGTCTTGTTGATGCATGACAATATTGTGCCTTGATTTCCTTTGTAGGCAGTATTTGTACTGGAGTGTCCTGTCTGCTCCTCAGAACACAGAATTTTTGAGATATTTTATTGTCTTTAACATAATCTGATGTCCCTGAAATGGGAGGGATTTCAAGCCCCTCAAGAACACTCTTTGTGTGACTGTTTTGCTTGGCAGGATGATATTGATGCATACAAAACCCAGAACCAGTTTCTCAATTCAGAGATCCATCAGGTTACTCGACTCTGGACACGTGTTGCTGAGAATGAAAAAGCCCTTCTGATGAAGGTAAGGCCAAATGATGTTTTTTTCCTTGGTGCGAACTGTTACTAATTTATTTTTGAAGTTGGCACCCAAATAGATTTCGATCCACAAAGAATAAGCTTTCTTGTGTTTTTTTTAACGTGACCTCTTTATTACTACTTTGTGTTGTTCCAAAATTAGATGTGATCATTTTAATTCTTCAACAGAAGTAAGGTACCCGTGAAGATCAGTCTTAAAGGCACTGAAACTTAACCCAGATTTCTGCATTTCAGCTATGCAAATAAAAAGGCAACACTGTGCAGGCAATCAGAAAAGTTTCCTTAGAGCTGACAGACTGAGTCCTGGCTCCATCTAGTCATGGTTTCTCTGCTGGACTTGGCACTGCCATGTGGCAGCACTCTTCAAGTCCTGCAGTTATATTGAAGTTCTTATGTTTTCCTAAGTTGTATTTTTATTTCTAGCTGTGTAAGTGTGCATAACCTGGTTACTCTCAGACTTGTCTAATCCTATTTTCTGGTTCTGAACCACTTCCAAGACTGGTGGTGTGTCCTGGTATTTGTTCTGTGGGTTTTGCCTAGGATTTACTTCCCTGGGTTTTAAGGTGTTGTTGTGAATGAGTATCTTAGGTTGCTTAAAGAATCACTGGCAAAGGTTAGGCAAAGCAGGTGTAATAATATTTAATATTGAAGTGAAAGCATGGCAAAGCTCCTTGGCAAGGTTCACTCTACTACTTACTAGATGGTTAAAGCACACAGAGGTAAAATATTACTAAAACCTATAATCAGTCAATCTAAAACTAAAATTAGACAAAAATCTATGTGGAAGCTGGGGATGGAATAGGGTAAGGATGGGAAAGCTTTAGCATAAAAGGAATAAGGGAGGCCCTCCCATTGAGCCGCAAGGTTCTTTGTGGTCTCCTGTGCAAAACTCACCTCGGGACTTGAACAATGGTTTGGGCCTAAAGATTTTAACAGCACTTAAACTTAAGGGCACTTAAACAATGGCTGAATTTAAACAATTTACAAAAGATTCTATGGAACTTACGGCAATCACAACAGTATCTCACTTATAGGCCTAACTTACTTACCAGCCTAAAGTGCTCAAGTATTTAGGATTCCAGGTACATTTTCTGTAGCATATTCACACAGACCTGGAGTATGTACAAGGTGCCTGTGAAAATTCTCCCTCAAGCTCAGTCAAGTGCTCATGTCAGATGTTTTTGCATCTTCTCAACAGGCAAAGGGTTGAGCCTCAAGGAGTGGGGGTACGAGCCCAGGCTCTGTCATCGTTGTTCAGCAGTGGTCCTTCAAGAGCAGCCAGTCTGAGAGTTCTCTGGCTCTGAGAGGCCCCACTCAAAGGGAGATTGCTGGTCACAGCCCACTGTGATCCAGGAGAGCTCAAAGGGTCTCACTTAGGACCACTGTTTGTAGGTTCACAAGACAATGGCCTTTAGTAATAGAAATTTGCTGTCTGGCTGCAATTGGTAACTTCCTTTGAAAATTTGATGACAAAAATGTTGTTCCACTTGGGTTTGCAAGAAAAATAAGTTTCCAATGGTGTTTGTTAAAAACCTAAGTTTGTTAGGCAGCACCAGTTCCTGGGAGCAGTGTTTCTGATAAGCACAAGAGCTTAGCCCAGGTGCTGTTCATCAAGACTGAGGCCTAACAAGCATTTCTGAGATCACAGTATGGCCTTAGGTGAGGGAATGCACCACCACAGGTATGTCTTCACAGTCATGGACTCTGGGACAGGGCAAAAAGCTGCTTCTGGAGTGTTATTGCCATTCTTACATCTGTTTGCTTTTCTGTTCTTTGTAACTCAGCCTTCCTCCTAACTTGCTGCCCTCTCATCCTGAGACTGCCATAACCTTCAAAAAGGAGGTAATCACATGAGCCCAGCATGCTCAGTGTGAGGCAAAATGCTAATTGAAGTGGTAGTATGAAAGAAACCTTGCTCCTTTCTGTCCCCTCTATATGCAACCTAATTCTCTCTGTGGTTTCTGTTTTGTTCTTGTTTTCAACTTCTGCTTCCCACTGAATAGGAGTCTTCACTGAGCTTTCCGTGAGACACTGGGTGAGTCTTGTCACCTGTGTGGCCTCAGTTCCCCACTTGTGGAGTGGACTAATAATCCTCATTCATTTTTTCTGCTTTCTGTGCCAAGGACTATGGTGGTGGCAGGTACTGTCCTGCTGTTTGATCTCAGTTGGGCTTCCTGTGCATGAGAAATGGTGTGTACAGTGCCATGGGACTGGGGATGCTGAGGGCCATGTGGTCACCTAGTCTGTGGTGCTACTGTGTATCCTGAAATTGGTATGCTTATTGCTCAGTCTTGGGAGCAGTATGTTTTATCAGGATACAGCTCAATGTGGTGTAGAGAACTTGTCTGAGGGTGAGGGAAAAAGACTGCAGAGAACTCAGATGCAGTGCTGGCTCTTTGACTGTGTCCTTAGGTGAGCTGGTGGGATGTGGCCATCCACTGATGCAATGCAGTAGTTAAAGTAGGTGATGATGTAGAAGGTCTCCCACTCAATGAGCAACTTCTGTTGCATGCTAGCTACTGCAGCTCGTGCTTGTTCATAGATTGTGGTGATTCATTCATGACTGCAGTTCCACTGACTGCAGAAAACTACTAAATGTGTTTCGTGGGGCTTTACTCTTCAGAAATGTTTACTTTATGTGCAGACCAGGCCAGTAGAGAGCAGTGGCAATGCAGAAAGAGCTATCACTGAGCGAGCTCTTTCCTTCTTGTTTCCCAATCAGTGTGCCTGCCTGCAAGCAAGAAACTGCCAGATGGAGAGCAAATACCTGGCAGTCTTGAGAAAGCTGCAGGAGGCTGTACCTGGC
Organism: Daphoenositta chrysoptera; assembly: GCA_013397915.1. Classification (NCBI taxonomy): domain Eukaryota; kingdom Metazoa; phylum Chordata; class Aves; order Passeriformes; genus Daphoenositta; species Daphoenositta chrysoptera. The sequence continues at coordinate 365,977 of VZRO01003424.1, forward strand.
TTGCCCAGCTCGCATGCTGAATTGGTGAGGAACCTCATCCAGGAAGCTCTCCAGTGGGATGTGAAGGAAGAAGCAGAAGAAGGTTTTAACTTGAACCCTGTAAGGTAAGAGTTGAGAGCATGGGGATATTCACAGCTTTGTAGAAGCCTGTCTGCAAAGGGAAGTGTGCTGGCAAGAGACATCTAAGGCTGTTTTATAGCAGGGCCTATGTTTGTGTTTATGCCTTCCTGCACAGTCAGTGCCTCTCTTGTGTGGCAGTTCTGATTTTGTCTGTTTGGTCAGTCTCACAGGTTCTCAAGGTAGCTTTGGAGATGAGACCCCCTAGGCCAGGCTTGGTCTCTTTGTCAAGAATATGATGATATCTTAAAAGTATCCCGACCTGTGGACAGATGGTGCACAAACCCTTGACAAGCTGTACTATGAGTACTCCTGGTGTGTTCTGAGCAGTAAGAGATTTGTATTGTGAACAGGGAGGCATCAGAAGGGACTGTGGATCTCTGTTCTTTGATCTGATGTCCCAAAGCCTTTGCAGTCCTCTCCTACAGAACTGTCTCTGCACTAGGACATGGTAGGGAGAAGGTACACAGGGTGAACTTGATAGTCCCTTAGGGGCTGATGAGAGGGGTGTGATGAGGTTGGTCTGCAGCTCAGAGGAGAGTTACTCGTGAGTTTGTGTGTGTATGCCAGTGTTGCAGGCTCTCATTTGTCTTCAAGGCTCTGAGGCAGGCTGTCTGCAGCTGCCAGAAAAGTGAAGAAGGAGTACTGTTACAAGTGAGTGTTTGAGATTGCTTAAAAAAATCATTAGCAAGGATATCAGCAAACCCCAGATTTAATATTAAGCGACTGTGCGACAAAGTGAAGTTGAGGTCTAACAAGCATTTCTCAGATCCCAGTGCAGCCTGGAAAAGGGCGGGGGGGAATGCACGCCCACAGGTGCTTGTGCTCTGGCATGGGTGACGGGAGCCTGGCAACAGCTGTAGCTGGCATGACCCCAAGCATTAAGTGTCCTTGACACAAGTACCAGCACTGTCATTTGAACTAAACACTGCCTTGTGTCCCTCCAGCGAGTATGATGAGTATGGGTTTATGACTGTACCCGACTATGAAATTGAGGACTGGAAACTCCTGGCCAAAATCCAAGCCCTTGAGATAAAGTCCAACAAACTGCGGAGCCAGGAAGTAGTGGAGAAGCCCCTCCGTGACAGATGGAACAGCATCGGGGAGCTGAACCCCTCTGCGGAGCTGAAGAGTCTGATCCGAAGTGGCATTCCGGCGGAGCATCGTCAGCGGGTGTGGAGGTGGATGGTCAGCCGGCACTGCAGCCCCGTGCCCGGCCACTTCCAGCGGCTGCTGGAGCAGAGCAGGGGCACCGAGCACCCTGCCTGCCGGCAGATTGAGCTTGACCTGCCCCGCACACTCACCAACAACAAGCATTTTTCCTCTCCCACCTCCCAGCTCATCCCCAAGCTCCGGAGGGTGTTACTGGCATTCTCCTGGCACAATCCTGCCATTGGATACTGTCAGGGATTGAACAGGTGAGGAGCCAGGTATGCTGCTTCTTCATGAGAGAGCACTAAAAAGGTGTAGACACATCCTCTAGGCTGTGATGCAAGCAGCCCCAGGCTCTTGCCTCTCTACAATTCTGTCCTGGCTCTAGGTATTTACTTGCAGAATTCTGCATTTGGTGTGGTTCTTTTCATCCAGTGCTGTTGCTGGGATCCAGTAAGCAGCAGGATGCACTTGTGTGGCATCTTTATAGTTACAGAATAGGAAGGAACAGCTATAGGAGGAAGAGTGAAGCAGTCCCAGAATAACAGCACAAGGCTGGGGCTGAATTTTTAAGCAGTAATGTAAAGTAGTAAAGCAGAAGAACACCCTGGTGATTCCCTTTTTTGCTGAGAACAGTTGGAGGAAATGTTGGGAAGTGTTAACATATGAGGGAGCTGCATCAAATGACAGAAGGAGAAAGTGAGGAAATCAGGGTTGTACTGTCTGGAAAATAGAAGATTCAGAGAATATAAAAGCTTCTTTCATTTCCCAAAGAAGGCTATAGGAATGATGAACCTAAATTTCTTAGAATTGTGCTGCCAAGTAGAAAATCACCAGGCATTAACTGTAAGAAGGGAATGCCTAGTTGGACCTTTTCACATGAGGAAGGTTTGTGTAAGCTATTTATTCCTAATGATCCTTGGATGGTCTTCAGAAAGATGATAGAAACTTCCCTCCTGAGAGCCCTTAATATAAGGTATCATCTTTCTAGTGTGTCTAAAAGGGGGTAAGTCAGAGCTGAAGGAGGTCAGGGCTGTAAAAGAATGCACGGGGAGGTGAACTACATCACATAATATGGAGTACCTCTGAGTGACCTCTTTCCTGTATTGAAATAGCCCAAATCAGCACACTACTAACTTCATCAGATCTACAGAACGTTCCATTAGCTGGGAAACCTGACTTTGTCACACCAGTTCCATATGTTCTGACAGAGCCACATGGGAAAGAGAATCACATCCCTATGGTTCCTTCAGAAACAGATCACTTGCCTCTGTCTGGCTGTCCTGCCACATTTGATGTGTTGGATGCTGATGGAGCTGGAGACAAGCAAAAAGAAGTCTTGTATTCTTCAGTTCCTGTGCTGATGACTCCCCCTGAAGTATTCAATTGCCTCACCATGTCTTGTCCATCACAGATTGGCAGCTGTTGCTCTCCTGGTCCTGGAAGATGAGGAAAGTGCTTTCTGGTGTCTAGTCTATATTGTGGAGAACCTAATGCCAGCAGACTACTACAGTGACACACTAATAACATCACAGGTGAGCTGAGCACCCTCACATCTGCTTGGACTCTCATACAGTGATTTACTGTAAAGGTTAAAAAGTGAGTAGTCAACCTGCTGTGTATTTGGTTTCTCACAGGACAGTGATACAACCTTGCAATCCCTTCCATTGCAGAGGTGTTGGAGGCTTGGGAGTACAAAATTGTTACACTCACAGGAGCAGCACACACAGAGCACCAAAATTGGTCACCAGCTCTAGGAAATGGGGTACCACTCCTAAGTAATAACATGAAAGTCAGGTTAGTGAGAAGGAAAGTGACCCTTAATTGGACAGTTACTTATTTTAAAGAAGTCTTAGTAGAGGTGAAGCAGCAAACTCTGGTATGTATAGACTGAGTATGAGGAGGGTACAATTTTGCAGCCCTTCAGATAATTTTTTTGAAGCTGCACTCTATCTTTGGAGTACCATGTACATGTGGATGAAAATACTGAGATGTTTATTCACCGTATTTGCCTCAGTTCATGATCAAACATGGTGTTAGTTGTCATCATGGGGCTCTCTGTAGACCAGAAAAAATTCTGGCCTTTTTATGTCAAATGTTGTGCTGGAGTAACTTACCCACGTGATTCAAAATCACTGGATTTCAAGGTTTTCAGCATGTCTTGTGTCAGATATACTATGTCCTCCCAGGTAGACAACAGAGATAAGGTAACTCCCGTGTTGTTCAATGGAATTGTGATTGTGTGCCCTTACCACCCACACCCATCACTGCCCAGTCTGGTAAGCCTGGCTGAGACCTTGGTGTCTCTATTGTGTGTGATCCTTTCAGAGAGAAGAGGGTTGGTTTTATCTGTGGGCCCACAATAGATGAGGCTTCAAGGGTCAGTAGCTGAGAGTGACTGATTGTGCCACTGAATTTGTTGACTAATGTTTACTGGGACAGTGGTGTACTGGTGGAGAGGCCAACCCACAGACTGGGGAAACAGTCAAATCACCGTGAAGATAGCAAAATGTCTATCCAGAGCAGACTGTATGAGCTGTGAGATTTAATAGACAGCACTCAATACTCAGCCAGTAGAGACTGATGGGGAAAATACAACACTCTGAAGAGGCTCCCCTGCATTTGGTGAGAAGACACTGTCAGCTGAGAGTCTTCTTTAGAAAGAATTTCTGGCCTCATGGTTGGTATCTGAAAGTGTAGCCAAGACCCATGTAAAGAGGAACATCTAAGGTGATGCTTTGTGGGTTGGCTTGATAAAGTGAGTTGGGTGGAAAACTTAAAATTGCAAACTTTAAAGACAAAGCATATCACCAAATGGTTTGTACCACTGTGCCACAGCTAAATGGCCTGACACAGCTGGGGCATTAATCTGTTATGGCATCAGGAAGCCCTAAACATGATCCTGCTCTTTAGCACTTACCCTCCAGAAAGCACAGCTCTGCAGAGATGAAACCTTTAAAAACCTGGATCAAGGATCTCACTTGATTGCATTTCTGTGTTTTGGCTCATGCAATCAGAAGCAAAGCACAGACAGTACTCAGACCACAAAGAGAAGCTTAAGTGAGAAGATCAGGTCCTGCTTGCAAAGTCAGAGGTGCTCTAAGTGCTCAGTCTGTTGGGCCATGTACAGTCATTCAGACCTGGGCAGGTTTTAATTCCTGTCATTCAACTAGACTTTCCTGGTATCACAGAGAATCCCGGTAAGACCAGTGCAGGAAGATGTGTCAGATTTTCCCTCTTGACTTTGAGATTGGGAAGGAGTATGCTTCTTTGAGTGAGAAGAATTGATGTTTCTCTGCTTGTATCTTGGCCCTGTTTCAGCTGCATGCCTTGCACTGGATGCTGCATACAAGTACACTGCTCAGTGAGTTCGAAGGGTTGGGAGACAAAGGATGCTCTGCTCTTCCTGGGGTGTGGTTCACTAGAAGGCTGCACCAGTGATGACCCTGACATGCAAGGGCCATTGTCCTGTTGCACCACTCCTCTCCTCCAGCACCAGGACTGCCCCTGACTAGGACCTCATTGTTTTCTTTTTTGTCAATTTTAGGTAGATCAGAGAGTCTTTAAAGACTTCCTGTCTGAGAAGCTGCCTCGCCTCATGGCTCATTTTGAACAGTATCGGATTGATGTCTCACTCATCACCTTCAACTGGTTTCTGGTGGCCTTTGTGGACAGCCTGGTCAGCGACATCCTCCTGCGAGTGTGGGATGCCTTCTTGTATGAGGGAACTAAGGTGCAACTCTCAGTCTAGGCCTTCCTCCCATCTGCACCACCTCTGTGACATGGTGACAGGGTGATGGGCATACCTATCTGTCAAAGATATGTGAAGTTGAACCGCTTGTCCTATCCTGCCTGTTCAGTAGCATGCCTTGATGTCTCCAAGCCTCCGTGTTTTCTATGTACTTGCTGCTAGTAGGCAGAGCTAATCCCTGATTCTGTGCGCTGGGTACTTTTTAGCAGGTAGTTGTGCTACAAAACAGCTCTCTGATAGGCCATGGCACCTCCTGCTCTGTCACACAACTGACAGTATTACAGATAAAGGGAGCATAAGATAGGCAGTATCTGAAAACATAAGTCCTGCTTTGTCCCTGTGCATAGGGAGAACTGGAGAACCCTTGTGAAATCCCTGTGGGGTCCTTTTGTAGAGCCTGGTATTCTCTGGGGTTGCAAATTAGCTAACAGATGGTCATTCCCTTGAGATTAGCTCTGTACTCCTTTAGGCTTGCCCTAGTACAGACTGTTGAGAGCAGCAGCAACCTTGGGTCTAGGCTGTACTGCAGTGCTATATGCCTGACACCATCTTTTATGCCAGGATGGCCTGGACCTTCAGCTCCTTAAAACCTTATCCATTCAAATACCTTTCAACCTTCCAGGTAATTTTCCGCTATGCTCTTGCGATTTTTAAATACAACGAGGAGGAAATCCTAAGAATCCATGACAGTGTGGAGATCTACCAGTACCTACGCTTTTTCACAAGAATGATCATGGATGGCAGGTAGGACTCGGAGTTGTAGACAAGCTTCCATCGTGTATTTGTACTTGATTGCCTGTTAGGTCAGCTAAACAAGAGTTGTGACTAATTTATAAGGAGAAATGCATATGCATTGGCAGGTCTGTGGGACGTGGATCTGTTTGTCTCTTTTTTACTTTCCCTTTATGGTGTTACTTAAAATCTTGTTGGCTTGGGCAAAGGCATGCTACAGCAGAGCAAGCCACAAAGTCTGGGTCAGCCTCTTTCTTGTAGCAACTGGTACCTGAGCTACTGGTTGCTGGATTTCTCTTAGCTGTAGTAGTTGGGGTATTTGGGAACACAGCACGACCCATGACCTTTAATGGCAACATGTGTCTGAGATGAAGGTTTCTGTGATTAGAAGAGCTCAACATCTGCAATATTCCCCCCTGAGAAGCCATCAGAATTGGCATCTGATCCACTGTCTCCTAAATGATGGCTGCACATTGGTACTTTAAAAGGTGGGATGGTATAAGTGTATGTGAAGTACTGCATGGGTTGGTGCTTGTGTGGGAAAGAATTCCTTTAAGACTCTGCTGTTTGGTGACTTTTAAGCTCAGAGTGCTGAAGTCTGAGGCCCTACTCTTTACATACCCCAGAATGCTCTCAGTGTATCTATTACCATGTGTTACCAGCAAGTAAATAAGTTGACCAGAGCTGTCCTTTCTATCGTAGGAAGCTGATGAACATTGCCTTCAATGACTTAAACCCCTTCCCCATGAAACTGCTGAGGAACCGTCGGTCAATGCACAGGGAAGAGCTGGAGGCAGAGCTGTGTGAACTTGAACAGATCAAGGCAGCCTACGTAAAAGAGAGAGCAGAGCAGGGACCTCAGGACCTGAAGGAGGTTGTTAGTGAAGAGGAGGAAGAGATCTAACAAAAAGAGAGTTTGCCATCACTTCCCTGCCATGTTGCAGAAGGTCACCAGGAGCAACTGTCAGTAAGAAATGGACCAGAGGGGGAAGTGTGGTCACAGCAGTTCATCTGCCCCAGTAAGCAAGGCTGTAGTTATGGGACCATTTGGAGACCTAGTCAGACTTTGTAAGGGATTGCAAGGTGTCAGAGGAGTTTATCCTCTTCTGTAATTCTCCCCATTCAGCCCATCCTGTCCTGTGCAGTTCAGGATTACAGCTGTGGTATAATGACAGGAACTGACATGGTGCACAAGACCCAACCAAGCAGGGCTTTTATACATTTTCTGATGGAGGCTTGAATGAGATCTTTATGTACAAGTAAAATCTCCAGAAATAATGAACTGAGAACATTCTCTCATTGGTATCTAATGCTTCTGAATTGGTCAGGAAAAAAACATGCTCTTTCAGGGCTTGATGCCTTCAGTGTCTAGCCTGCCAGGAGAGTGTGTGTTTAACATTGTTACTGAGTCAAGACACTGTCTCCAGACGAGTCTTAGGTCTGTGGAGGTTCTGAAAGCTGGAGGACATCATCCCATGGGACTCAGGCGGGGACAAGGAAACAGGTTGTGGGAGAGTATAGTTGCTTCCCCAGTTTGGTTCCTGTGGAAGCTCATGGGAGCACAAGGTGTGTTTCCTGCTTGGCTGGGAAGTGTTGGGAGCTCTCTGTCCTCTTCATTTAGCTTTGAGACCCTGGCAGCACTCAGTGCTGGTGAGTTTGCTTCATAGAGGAGTTCTCATCTCTGTGTGCAACCAACCACAGCCTGCCTGCAGGCAGGACCTCGTGTTATGTGGACCTTTACTGGGGATGACTGGGTTTTCTGACAGCCTCGCTCCTGGCCATCTCTCTGCCTCACAGTCACGGTCCTCTTGTGCTGGGTTTTTACGTTGATATCCCTGTCTGTTGCTGACTCCCTTTCAGTGTGGGAGGGGCAAGGTCTTTTCTGTAGGAGTTTAAGATATTGAAGGTATTTTACCCATGGCATATGGCTGGTAGTGAAGCTGCAAACCCTGGGAACAAGGTCACAAAAGAAGACTTGATATTCTTCAGAAAAAAACATTATTATCCCCTGAACCAAGGAGCTGGCCTCCAGCCAGCTCACAGAGATGCCCTATCTACCTCTGGGAATGGGGTCTGACAGCCTTCTCCCTTACCTCCCAGGCTCGCCCATCCCCTGGGCTAGATAGCCTGCCTGTGCAGCTCAGCCCTCCTCAGACCCAGGATGAGTCAAATATCTAGATAAATACAACTTCTTTTCCATAACACGATCCCAGATCCTGCTGCCCCACTTTCCGGCTGAGCAGCACACCGTTCCAGGTGTGCCTGCAGTGCTGGCACTGACAGCATGCAGCAGACCCTGCTATGACGGGGGCTCTGCTCTACTTTTTTAGACTGACCTTGAACCCAAGTGGATTATGCCTTCTTTAAACATCTTGTGGTTGATAACCCAACCCTTCAAGTTGTCAGTGCTTGCAGAGGAAGGAAAAGGAGTTATTCACAGCCCACAGTGTTCTCAGCCCCACGGGATGGAGCCAAGATGACAGACTCTAGAGAAAATAGTGCATGTTCACCTGAGACATACGGTCTGCCTCACTGGACAAGTCAGCCAGTTTCAATGAATTCTATAGAAGACTGAGATGGGAGAGAGCTGTGGAGGCCAACCACACAGTAGAGAAGTAATCAAAGGGAAAGTGAAGTTTTGGGAAGAGTGGATAGGTTCCCTGAATGTCACGGAGAGCTGAACACACTGAAAGTGTGAAATGAGAAGAAAATGTTACTGGAACCCAACTACAATATCTCGAAAAAATGAACTCATTTTAAAACTATGCCACCTAGCTAGGGAAGTCTAAAAGGCAGAAGGTCTTTCTTCACAGATGATATTGTTAATCTAATTTATTTATACTCTTATGTTCATAGGTGCACACAGAGTTTTGCTATTGTTACAGACATTATCTTTTAAATCAAGACCATGAAAATTGGAAGTTTACTTACAATTTTATTTCCAAAAGCTTTCTGTGACACCTTAAAAATCTTTCCTCCTGACTTGCCCTTATGCTTATTAAAAAAGGCATTTGAAACGTGTATTATTAGATTAAACCACAGCCTGACATATATCTACAGTGTATAATAAACATTGGTCTATGTGATACATAAACTCTTCTGAAGTAGACATAAGGATCAAGGTTTTGACCCTGATGGGGAATTCTGAAAACAATTTTTAATTGAAATTGGAAGGGAAGGACATCTGAGAGTTGCTAAAGTTTCTTTTCTTTTGTGACTTCATCAGTTCTTGGTTTTGGTCCACGTGTCTTTGCTCAGGGCCATTTCCTCTAGTCATATTGATAACCAATCACTTGTGGTCATTCTTCATTAAACTGCGGTGGATGCAGGAATATCTGCAAGGCCTATGCAGACCTGCACCTTGGAGCCAAGCTCGCATGTCCTCATGGGCCCTCATCTACTTTCCTTCTGCTTCACAGACTTCAGCGATACTGAAAAGCACTGAACTCAGGTCACAAAATTCCAGTTGGGCCAAAGGTTAGCTTTGCCCAGTGTAAATCCCTCAGACCCCTGCAAAACATGCAGTGACTATCAGTCAGTGCCACCGTTGTTTTGAACCTCTTGGGTACCTCTGCATGAAGTGCTCAAGAATGATTTGTGCTGCCACTGCCAACTGTTGTGGCTGGGAAAGAGTTTGACCTGGTTATGCAGCCCAGCAGCTCCTTCTGCCTGTGCTGGTGCCTGTGGATAAAACAGGTGTCTTTCTACCCAGAGCCAGTCTTTGCTGAGCTTTACTGTATGCATAACAGTACTTGTGACATTAGGCTTTCTGCCTCTGCATTAATCTAAAGCTTGGGATACCAGCTCCAACCCTAAAAAGGATAGTTTTGATTTCTACACCTGCCCTCTTCCCTATGATGTGCCATTAATTTGTAGTTCACTTTGTTGCAGGATCTTGGGGCCACTAAAAGTTTACAGGGTTTGAGAGGATAAATTGGTGGAGGGGTGCCAAACACACATAAAGCCACGGATGGCTCAGTAAGTCCCCAAGCTGCCAAGTAGAAGAGGCTGTGAAGCTTTCCTTCTTCACCCCTTTTTGGCCTAGGTGGTGGTGGGCTGGCAGGATCTGTACCTTTATATGCTGTGGCTAAGCCCTGTATTCTGGCATGATGCCATGTACTGTGGAGGTTGTTTCTGGGTTAATGTTTAGTCTAAGTTTGAGCTTCTCATCCAGGGTGAAGGTGAGAGCTAAGGGGCAAGGCATTTTCTGTGGGTGGGAAACAACAACAGCCTGTAGCAGGAGCTATAACACAGTGCTGGGTTTCTCTTCCAGTTTGCAGGCTGGGCAACCTCCTGCCACCATCACAGACACAAGGCCTGGGGCCTGCTCTCTTCCCATTTAGGAGCTCACTTGTGGCCTGAGACAATGCTGAGACTTCTCCAGCTGTCTCCCAGTGCTAAAGAGCTCCTTTACAAAACATTAGCTCTGTTTGGTCTAGGGACATGCCAAGTGCAAGAAGACAAACCACTTTCCCATGACAGAGCCACAGTGCTGGAGCTGATATAATATAATGCCACCCGAGATAATTTAACCCCTTCCCTAGAGTTCAGTGAGAGGCTGTGGCCTGCACTGAGATGCTAAATCATGAGATTATCTGTGTGCTTTCTGCTCAACCTCAGGAGTCTCCAGAGGGGAAAACGGCACACCAGCTTAGTCAGTGGAACAGAAGGTATCCCTAACCACGACACATTTGGGGTGAGAGGTCCCCTGTCCTGCTGCAGCCAAATGTCTGCTTTGGGCACATGGTCCACTACCTTTGTGACAAAGTCCCTATTTCTCCTTGTTATTAAATAAGAGCTTCCTAAAAAGTGCAAACTCTGCCTTTGAGACTCCAGCTGTTGGATCAATATCTGCTCTGGTTTTGAGCTTAATTTTCGCGATAACAGAACCTCTGGCACATTCTGGTGTCAGGCTATTGGAAGCTTGGAGACTTGGAGCAATATACAGGGTAAACAGAATTAAATTTCAAGCCCTCTTGTAATACCAAAATTGGCCAGATAAAAACTTTCTAATACAGTGTCCTGGGTTGCAGTGTATTCTATTACCATCTACATGAGCTGTTAAAACCAGGTGGGCGGTGTTCCTTCCTCCTCCCTCTGGACTATTTTCTGTTAATGGCTCATCAAGGCCTTGATGCATGACGGATAAAATTACATCATCCCATTGTGAGATGCTCCGCCCAGAGGGAGGAACCAAGCATTCCATCCTGGATAGAAGCTGAGATTTCGAACACCAGAAGCAGCCTTTTCCACTGGATTCCCAGAGGATGAGAGCTACACAGCCACTGCTGGACCTTCCGAGACCAGACCCTTCTATAGGATCACCGCTTTCAACAGGACCACTTCATTTGGACTGCTACCAACACCCTGCCCGACAGGGTGTCAGGTTGTATTCTGACTCTGTCAGTGGTTTTTTGTACTATTGCATTTATTTTACTTTTTCTTTCTCTTCCTATTAAATTGTATTTCTGACTTCCAGTCTCTCATTGGTTTGTTTTCAAACCTTGACACACAGTTTTGAATATCAGAAAGCAGCATTCTTTGTTGCAGTGCGCTGGTCACTTGGAAAATCCTTCCTCTAACTGAGTGTCCTGAGCATTCGGTAAATGCTCAAAACTTGAGTTTTTATCATACACTGATGACACATTCATTGGCTATCCCTGCTTACTTGATGTATGTGTATTACTTTATTTTACATAGCCACACCCCTTATTGGTAGTCCTTATATGGTTCTTTGGGGTTTGCCTTCAATGTCCCATGTTCTTTTTAGGTGGCTTTTCCTCAAGCCCCATTTTGAGTAAGTGCAATATCATTACTTTGCGTAACTTCTGCTTTGTCAGAGCTTTGCCAAAGCTAAGCGCGCATCCTGCTTGCATTTTGCATGACTTGTTTTTTCTACTTCTCTAAGGCTACATTGTTCCCTTTATTTCATCAGAGTAAAATATTGTTCTGTTCTACTGTCCTTATCAATTGGGAAAAAACAGTACTCAGCCCAACATCACAATTCCCTGCTGAAAATAATGCCTATATTTTTTTCTTCTACTAAGTGATTTTGTTAGTAGAAAAGTATTGTCTATTGGCAGCATTTTGCAGGGAGGAAAAGTTCCAAAACGAAATTAAAGCCAATTTATATTTTTTGCTGCATCTTCCAATAACATTTTTCAACATCATAAAAGCTCTTGCACATTGATGGGAAATGCCAATGGCATAAACTGAAAAGCTTCCAGTTTTGACACTACCATTGCAATGGTGCTTTAAATCAGTCCCAAAGCTGGTGGGTGTTGTGCTCTCCATGCCACCTGCCCCTATACATATGTGATAGTGAACTGCATGGGGCTGGAAATAATTACAGTGGGAAAAGTGGGAACCAGTGAAGTGTTTGTTAAAGATGAACCTAATTGGTCATAACTAATTAGCAGCTTCCTCCACATGTCTCCATCCAGAACTACCAGAGACATGTCAGGCCCCTTGTCCTCTGCAGGCAGGGATAAAGCAGAGTTCAGTGCTTGCTGCAGCGCCTTCCCCTCAGTGCAGATGTACTGTGTGCTGGTATAACTTAGCCTTGAATTAAATATACCTGAGGATATTGTGTCTGCAAACTGGTCATGCCTTTCCTAGGGCTGCAAGGCATATCGCCGTGCAGAAAGCTGGTTTCCTTCTGTATCCTCTCATCCACTTCTGCAAATGCTCCATGCCAGTCAAGACCCTGCTCCCAGGGAGCTGCGCCCAGCTAGGTGAAGAGCTTCATCATTGCTGCACAGACACCATGAATGTGGCCATGCTGATGTAGCTCCTGCAATGCAGACCAGCCACAACAGGTGCCGGCTCTGCTCTTCCAGTGGCTTGCCACAGGTTGAGATGCTGCACATGGTTTCTGGCTAACAGTGGTGGTGTTCTGTTGCACTGCTGTCAGGCTCCCCTTCATAACCAACTCTGCTGGAGTGGTAGCCTTCCACTTTTCATTATTTTGCATGGGCCAGGAAGAGATGTCCAGGTGGGACACCAGCCTGCCTCTTGGCCTGATTTCTGGCACCTAATGGTGTGGGATGCAGAGAGTTACAGAACACGCTGCTCCAACTTCTGCTGCTGGATCTCAACAGAAAGCACTAACATCTTGGCTGCTGGAGGCCCTTCACCCAGAAGTGTTGTGTGGGAGTGCTCTGTGCCACAAGCCACTTCTGTGGACACAGGCTGTCAGCAGCGGTTGCTCAGCCAGGCTCTTGCTGCTGGATGACCAGTTGAGATGTCTCAGGGAAGAAAAGAGAGTAGCATTCACCCCAATCACCAAGGACACCCCAGTCCCAGCCACCCGGTTTTAGACTGCAAAGGGGACTGGAGAGCAAAACCATTCACTTTGTCAGCACCTAGAAGAGCTCTCAGGAATGGCACTTGCACATGAGTAGCACAGCCAGATGCCTACAGTGGACAGGGCTGTAGGCAGAAGAAATCTTTTCCCCCCAATAACCCTAAACAAAGACATCTTTTTTTCCCTGTCAGTCCTGCATGCAATCTTCTACAGCCTAATCAGGGCTGGAGCACAACATGTATGAAAGAGAGCACTGGAAATCATCCATGCATCAATACCTGACTGTCTTGTACCTCTCCATAGTGAACATGTGAGCACACACTGCAAGTATCCTGAGGGGTACCAGAAGTCACCTCAATTCAAATGTAGGCAGGGCAGGCCCTAGTGTCCACTTGGGCTGCTGCACTAGTGTCCACAATTGGTGTCCACAGGAATTCCTTCCTGTGCTCCATCCGTGGACTTTGCTTCTCAACAGTTGTCTGGTGGTGTATCTGCTCAAATGCCTCAGTCTCCTGGGATGTCCCGGGCTGGCATCCGGTAGCAAAGGATGAAGATCACTCTTAGGGGTTGCTGGTTGGTTCTGAAATTCTGCTCAATGCCCTTGAAGAATTCAGTGGATCTGCTCTTTTCACAGGCATAATTTTTCTTCTCCTGTCCTGACAGGCATGCCAATGACGTCACACGTGCAGTCTCCTCTTTTACTAGAGTTGGGGTCTGTAGTGAGGAAGTGGTCACCGGGTTGGCAGTTCTGACCTCCCCTTGATGGAATTACCTTTCAGCTAAGGACACAGTTCCTGCCTCACTCTCTCAGCACTGTCAGCAGTTCTTACTGCTCCAGTGTTTTCAATCCCTGCTATCTTGCCTATTGTTTCCTCGCTTGCTTTGGTTGACAGTGTTTGAGACATTTTTTGAAGGGGTTCATGGGGCCTCTACCCCTTCTGTCTTTGCCTACGTGTGCTAAGGTTGATACACAGCTTCGTAATAAATAGTACTTTGCCTTGAGGAGTTAATTGGTAACAGCATCCACGCTATCGTTTGGGCTTGTTTGCTTTTCAGTTTGGTCCTTACACTGATCTGCAGCATCTCACTTGTGAGGGACATTAAGTCTCACAGTCTTGTCACAGCTACTGGCTCTGCTACCCACTGAGTGGTGGGACTAAAGTATGTAGAAGAGCTAGTTGTCTCAGTCTCTGATTAATCAGACAGGACCAGAGCGGTGTTAGCTGAGGGAGTGACCTGGTCAAAGAAACCTCCTCTGCTATTTGATCTTGGGCACTGCTGTCTGCTTACCAAGTTCCTCATTCAGGGCACCGAGGAGGTTTGTAGTGCTGCCAAGGTACCAGCTGACCCTAAAGTCTGAGGGTGAGCTCGGTGAGAAGCTTCCTAAAGCCATATGCCATCAGTAAAGAGCCTGCAGCTTTGGGCCAGTGTCTCTCCATCTGCCTGGGACTGCCGAGACAGCCAGAGGCTGGCACATTAAAATGTGTTGCAGGGCTGTGTGCAGTGTTCAGGATGAGCGGTACCTGGTGGTCACACTGAGGATATGGCACGGTGTCTCCTCAGAAGCTCTCTGAGCCAATGCAACGCCTGTGGTACTCTCTCTGCAAGTGATGGCAAAGTCCTGATGCTGTCAGGTCGATCTCGTAGGAGGATCACGCCCTCCGGCCACAGACTCGCGGACTCACCGGCAGCGGGTGACGGTGAATGGCGCACGTCGGCCGGGGTGGGCTGGCTCCCAAGCCCGGGGTAGCGGAGAGGCACTTGAGCACCTTGATGTGCCTGCGGAGGGGCTCTCCCCACCACAGCACCAGAGCAAACCCTCGCTGGCCACGGAAGGTCGCGCCCAGGGGCCGGGCACGGCCGCGGGCCGGACCGCCCCGGGGAGGCTCTCCGGAGCTCTGCGGGGCCAGGGCAGCCCCCGGTGCCCGCCGGCACCTCCCGGCTGCG
>VZRO01003424.1:381284-394204 GCA_013397915.1 Daphoenositta chrysoptera
CTGTTCCTGCAGGGAGCTGCCGGCGGGATTTTCTGCGCGGGGTGTGGCGGACCGGCAGCCGGCCCGCGGCGGGAGCCGTCCGACGCGGGGGTCTGCAGGCGGCGGTGCACGGAGCAACAGGGCTTCTTGGCGACCCGAGTCATCCTGCTGCCTGGTCGGCAAGGCTGCGCCTCCCGCCAGCCCTGCTGGCCGGTGCCGCCGGTGGCACGGTTTGGCAGCTGTATAACTTCGCTTATTATTTGTAGAGAAGCCTCATCTACAGCTGTGTGTGTAATGGGTTGAATTCGGGCTTTTTTTGCTGGAGTCGTGGGGAATTTGGGTGCTTGATGTCAGGGCAGGTCACATTGTGCACAGAGCATGATGACAGCCACATAAATGACTCTTTGGCAGCGGGATCTCCTGATGCCGCTTCCCCCTGAAGGGGGAACTGGCACCTTGAAGGGGTCTTATTTTCAGGCAGCATCTTTTTGAAGACTGCTTCTTCTGTGGGTCTGGCTATGATGCTGCAGCTCTGTCAGGGGCCAAGACAGGCTGTTGCAAAGGGATGTGTAACAGACAGCACTTTGCAGACCGATGGCCTGGTGAGGCCAGCTATGTGCAGTGTCTGAACACATTGTTCACTTTGCAGGGAGTGGTGCCCTCCTTGTCGTGCTCTGGAGCATCCTGTCTGTTCCTGATTCCCACCCCACCCCAGCCCTTTCCACTTATACTTTCTAAGAGGACACTGTGCTGCAGTCCTTGTAAAAAGAATTTTCCTGGACAGGCTTAGCCTCTTTTGGCCCCTTGGGTGCTCAAGGGAAGTGATTTCCTCAAAGGGTTCAGGGAACATTTGGGAGAAGGTTGACTGATGATTGCCTTTAAGCTTCCCAGTGGAGGCTCCCCAGTGGGTTAACAAAGGAGCAGCCTGTGTAGCCCTGCTGTTCCCTTTGTTCTTCCTCTGGCTGTGCCCTCTTTGGAGAGCTCTGATCTCTCCTGGTTTGATCAGAGATAGGGAGTGACTGATGGAGACACTAGGGAGTTCGTGTTTTGGTTGTGAGCATTTCAGGAAACTCTAGAGCTTGGCGAGGGAGGATAGGGGAGAGGTGGTTGCTTCTTAGAGACAGGGAAAAAGGAGGTGTTTTCATCTGTGCTGATGTTGTTTGGTGAATTACCATTATGACACCTATTATTATAGCTTCGATGAGAAGTATTTCAAATTCATCCTATCCGTTACTCTGTAGCAACAAATCAAAGCCCGTTAGCTCTGCAGAGCTGCCATGGACCTAGCAAACGTGAGACCCACGTACCGGTGATGTTTGCACAAAGAACCAGACGATTCTACTGCCTGCACCCCAACTCTGCCCTAAGCTCTTACTGACCCCTCTTCCTCTGAGGCAAAGCACCTAAGCATGAGTGCGCCTGTTTTGCAAGCCTGGGGGTGAGGGAGACCGCTGTCCTCTGTGTGGCAGCTGCACCTGCCTGAGCAGCAGCACTGATCACCTCCATGCCATTGATCCGGCTGGCTGCTGGCTGTGTCTGTGCAGCAGGGGGATTTCCTGGCAGCAAGTCAGGGTATCTCCAGATGTGGTATGCCTCTCATTCTCCTTTTCTGCCTGGGTAATTTCTGCCTCTCTTTCAACTATGCTGGTTTGTCCCCTCTGAGCAAATTTCTCTCTCTGCAAATGCTAGTAAAGGATAATATTTTCCTTTTTCTGTGTCTGCTACATTTGTTAGTAGCTGGATAATGAGTGGATTATCAGTTGCCCGAGTCTGTGGCAGGTTTCTGTGAGTCTCTTTCTAGGTGGGTTGGCACTGGGCAGGCTGCTGTCTCTAGAACAGGTTTATGGTGCCTCTGCAAGGGCAGTTCTCTCTTGCCTGTGGGCTGTCTGGACTGCCAGATGCCTACATGTTGTGTGGGCTGTGTTTTGGGGATGAATAGTTGAGTACAGAGCAGGTCCCTGTGCTTGAAGCTTCAGGTGTCCAGGCGCCCACTGTTACAGAGGCTTAGGGAGAGAACTGAAGGCTTTGGCATATCCCAGAAAAAAAGGTGATGCTTTGAGTGAGAGACAGTTGCCTTGGGAGCAAGCTAAGGTATATTTTATGCATGACCTTGCAGGCTGCTCATAAATTGTGGTCAGTTTCCTGCCTCTGACTTTTTTGTATTCCTTGACCCACAGTGGCTGCGTAGCGTGAAGTCTTCATGCCACCTTGTTAGGTCCTGATTTCCCTGGCAGGGATTTTGACAGGAAAACTGTTGGGGAGTGGGCCGTGACAGGGTATGACAGAGACTCCGTGAAGAAACAGTGTGGAGGGAGACTGTCCCTGATCATTTCCCCACCATCCACCCTTGGCTGGTTCAAGGGGACTCAGCAGCCACTCCTTAGCGGCCACACCCTGTTCTCCACTCTCATAGGAAAGTTTGCTTGAAGTGTTTGCTTCAAGAAAAAAAAAACCAAAGACCCAGCGCCTTATCTGAATATTCCTAACTTCCAGTTAAAAACACCATCAGTCTTACAGTTGGCCAGTGGGCTGTCTGGGTGGCTGCTGGACTTTGCTGCTAAACTGCTGCTCAGAGCCAAGGGCATCCCTGGTGAGGCTGGACAGCAGCTGTGCTTTGAAACAGCTGTGTCTGGCCACCTCTTGATGCACAGCAGGAACACAGCTGGTCTGGTCTCTTGCTCCCGTGGCAAGAAGACACCAGAGCGGTGGTGTGGTGAGGTGTTTCACATGCAGTCATTACGTGGCTTCCCCTAAGTGCATGTTAAGCTGCTCTGGCTGCAGAGCCGACTGAGGCGAGCAGCCTGCAGCACACTGCAATTACGCTGACGCGCCTCCTGCCTCTCCTCAGGAGAAACAGGAAAGACCTTTACATCATCCAGGAGGCTGTATTGGCTGAGGGATTTTGATACTCACAGGGTTATACTGGCTTGTAAGTAGAAGCCAGACGGGCCTAGTATTTCCAGGGATTTCCCCTCTGTGGTATTACAAGCTTGCCAGCAATTCCCCGTTTTGAAAATACACCCTGCAGGGCTCTATTAGTGTAATGCTGATGCTTACTATTTCTAAAGCACTTTGAAATTCACAAATAGGACTTTCTGACCCTCAGCCAAGCAAAACCCTTTTAAAGTTTGGAGACATGCTGCTGCCAAGGGTAGGACCAATGATAGTGTGCAGCTCCAAGCCCTGTTCTCTCTTCTCTTGTTGACCTGTTCCCTGCTCTGCTTCACAGAGTTTCATATTTTCCAGAGCAGTGCCCAAAGTTTGGCCTCTCTTTCCCTCTTTCTTCCAAGCATCCTTCAGGGCTCCGGTTTGTTGAAGGGTTTCCTTCCAGTCTGGTGAGTTGCTTGCTCTTTATCTCTGTGCCAAGAAACTTGGACCTACCTGCAGAGAGGAGGTTACAACCGATGACTGCACTGCCTCTTTCCCTCCATGGGACAAAGTCACCCAGGAAAACGATAAGGAAGACAAAGCAGTAGAAAATACCAGCAACTGTGGTATTTTTATCACTGAGATTAAGACAAAGTTCATGAAAGCTGATAAGATAGCTTCCAGGAATGCAGGAGAGGCCAAACTCCATCTTGTTCTTCCTTCTGCAGTTCTGGGAACTATGCTTGAACAGGAGAGGAAGCAATGCTGGGGGAGAGCTCCTCCCAGAAAAAGGTGACTGGGCAAGGCTGCCCATGTCAGGGTTGCATTAATAAAGGAAATATGAGCCTCATGGCTTGAGCTTGTACATAGAGTAGAGCAGGGACAGTCAGAAAAAAAGGTGCAGGGAGGGGCCAAGGCAAATACTGGGCTTACTCTCAGGAGCAGAAATTAATCAGTCCTTGCTCTACAAATAACATGATTTAAACTTGCCTTCCAGAACGCCTGTGAAAAGGGCTGAAATCCTCCTTGGGGGAGTCTGAAATCTCTGGATCCCATCCCAGGTTTTCTGGGAAGCAATGGTAGGGTGCATGAGAAGTGCTTGGTGGACAAGTGCCTTTTCCTCAGACGTGGTGCTTTTTCTTTTTTTGGATATGGACTGATGCAACAGGTGAACGAGAGCATGTGCAAGCACAGGTCTGGGAGCAGCGGGTCTCTTCGATACTGTCTGTCCTACTCCAGCCTCACCTGGGTCTTGTTTAGCCAGGGAGTGTTAGCACGTAGGACGTTTTCCAACCTGCCAAAAGGACCCCTGAAGGGCTGCCCCTGAATGCCACCCAGTGTCACTGTCACACTATTGATCTCTGCTGAATCCTGTAGCACCACAGCTACCCTGTTGGGTGTCTGCAGCGTTTTGCTTTCTCAGCTGCAGCAAATTTGACTCTGCGAGTGCTGTTCAGCTGTCAGCCACCTTTCAC
Source organism: Daphoenositta chrysoptera (assembly GCA_013397915.1). NCBI lineage: Eukaryota > Metazoa > Chordata > Aves > Passeriformes > Daphoenositta > Daphoenositta chrysoptera. The sequence goes on from VZRO01003424.1 coordinate 385,607, forward strand.
ATGGTTACACTGAGGGTATTTCAAAGCAGTTACTTAAACAGTGTTTCATAGTGTTTTCCCTAAGCAAGAATATACAAATCTTGAAAAATATAAAACATATTGCCTTAGAAAAGCATAGCTACCATTGTGCCTGAATTGCTGGCACAGTTGCAGTGCTCGTTTCCAGGAAGCCTCACACTGATGTTTTTAGGAACACTGCCTGTAACCTGAATGATGCCAGGAGGGACCAATCTTGTATGTCATCCTCTGGTTTCTTCCATTCTAATTGCCCCCTAAAAGGAGCCTGTGCTGGCAACAAAATTGCAGGGTAATAGGCACAGAGAATCCAGACAGCTCTTTAATTGCCAGAGACAAGTAGAAGAAGTCAAAGATTGTCTTGCTAGCGTCTACTTAAATGTAATTAGCTCACATTATTTTTCTCTGCCATTTTCTCTAATTTAATTTGAATACCGAAATGCACACATAGAGGAACAAAAACAAAATCAGAATAGCATTGCTCCAAGTTCCTGCTCTTGTAATGTTCAGCTTCTTCTACATACAGAGGCTCTTTTCCTTACAGTCAGGGAGGATCAGAGTCTGTCTTCTGACCCCTCCTGCCCGTGGTCATGACTGTGGTTCATGTTTCGCTTTGAATTCGCAGAAGGTCTTTATGTCAGTAACTGATGCCTGAGTCTTAATTGAAAAGATTGATTTTGCTAATGATAGCCTGGCATCTGACATCTTCCATAGAAATCAATTGGAATTCAGTGTCTCACAGTTTTAAAAATCATGGCATTTGTTTAAAGGCTTAATGGGGGTTGAAGGGTTTGACTTTACAGCCCCTTGCATCTGTTTGAGGCTCATGCCTCTGCCATACATTATTTTCCTGTGCAGTAGTTCTGGGTGTGATGCATCCTGCCAGGCAAACCAAGTCTTGGAGCAGGAAAAAACCCCAACACCTCTATGAGATTTTATAGGTAAAAGCTCAAGTGGAAAGTTGATGCTTTTGTCTTTCTTAGTCTTCAGGTTGTATTTTCGTGGACTCTTGGTTTCTGTGGAATTGAAAAGATCAGAAACCTCTTCTGTCTTTATAGATAATGGATTCTTCAGTCGCCTGACAAACCACAATGAGAGCCAGAAGCTGGAAGCAGAAGTTATTACTTGGCAAAATAATAAGGCAGTTGTGTTTTTAGCAGCAAAGAGGAGGAATCGTGGGAAGAGCTTCTCAGGATGATGCATTGCTAGAAACTTGAACAGGATGATCTTCTAAATAGTGTCACCCAATGCAGGCAGCAGTGTTTTCTGGAAGTAGGTGACATTTCTCAGTCTGCCATTAGCCAAACAGCAGCTACCTGGCCTCCTGCAGAAATTTCTTTCCCCAGCTTGTCAGCCCTAGAGCATCCCATCTCATAGAGGAGAGCATACATTTCCTCTCCAAGATCTCAGCATGTTCTGCTGGGCTTTGCCTTTAGTATCCCAGGGTGGTGTTCTTGTTCCCTAACAGACAGCTGATTTTCTCTCCTGAGTTATGTTTTATGGTCACTGGAGGGATGAGAGTTTGAAGGCAGGAGTCCTCTGAGCCAGTTTGAGCATTGACTGTAAGTGGAGAAGTACTTAGTTGGCTGTGTTGACTTGTGATGTGGAGAGGGAGGGGGAGGTGGCTCATCCTCATGGAGGCAGAGCACTGTGTAGGACCAGTACCTGCTTTTGTGATTGGTGTGTATTGACTGACTGAGTTCACAATCATTATCCAGACAGGGGCTTTGCAGGATGGTTTTCTTGCCTGTAGTACCTCCACCTTTGGAGGTTTTCAGAATTCACATGAACAAGGCCACGAAAAACCTGGCCTGACTTAAAGGCTGACCTTGTTTTGACTGGAAGTTTGTGCTGTGGACCATCAGAGGTCACTTCCAGCCTAAATTTGCCTGTGATTCTGTTGTGATATTAGAAGCAAAAACCTGGTAATGATATTAAGAGTGAAAATTTCCAGAAGTTAAAGCAAGGAAACCCACAGCTAAAATCCGCCTAGAAAGTCTGCCTTGGTCCCTGTGTTCCATGTTTCTTTCCCAATGTTCATGATGCATGTTGAACTTGGATGAGTGGTAAGAATTCCTAACTTTCTGCTGCAGCACACATATCTGCTTTATGGGTTGATCCATTGAATTAAGATAAAATATCAAAGGATATCCTTCAGTATATTTTGGTCATCCTTGGGGTTTCAAAAAAAAAAAACATTTCAGTAAAGCTCATCTTGCTCTTAGCTTGGGGAATCTTTTTGTGTTGAGAGCTTTGATTTGGTGTCCAGCCATCTGTGGGCTGTTAGTAGAACAGGACTTCTTAAGCCCAATTGAGAAAATTCATTTAATGTGTAAAGAGCGAACTGAAGTGACAATTTCTCTACCTTCTCTTTTTTCAATTTTGAGAAACGAATCATTATTTTATGTATGGTTTTGTGTATTTCAGAAGAGTTTTACAATGTCTTACCTATACTTCCTTCCCTGATAAGACTTACAACATGAACTTCTCTGTGACTTCATGACAGCTTGTCTTACATATTAAAAAAAATAGCAGCATTTGTACTCTAATTTCTGCCTGTCTTGCAGTCAAGCTCAGTGGTGAGAGTTTGGAAGATTAAAGGCACAGACACCATACACAGCACAAGAAGTGTTTCACACACCTTTTGTTGTTGCGGGGTTCTGTTTCCACTGGTGCCACTGGCCACTGCCAGTACAGGCAGATGACCACACAGTGTCTTAGTCTATAGGTCTGGAAATCTGCAAGTGTCTTCAACTCCCGCAGAAAAGCAAGACTTCCCCAGGAAATCCAGATTTTTATTTTGAGCTGTTTCTAAACTAACCCTTTCTTTACTTCCATAATCTACCCGTGTCATTACCTGCTGTCCTTCCTGTGCCTGGAGTTCCCTGCCATGACGGTGTCATGCAGGGCAGTGGTAGCACTCACCTGCAGTCCTCAGCCTGCTCAGGGAGCCCTCTGTGGGACTCTTCCCAATTGCTGTCATCTCTGGCTGAGCTAGGAGCACAGTGCTGACTCTCCTCTGGCTCTGAGCAGTCTTCAGAAGTTTCCTGGAGCCTGAAGGCTCTCTGGTACTGGAAAGCCCTAGATACAAATGTAATTTCATGAATGCATATAAGATATCCACAGAAAACTGCACATTCAGATAGCTGCAGTGAGGCCCAGTGTGTCCACCCAGTGCTTTACTTCTCACTCTTCTTCACACAGACAGTCTTTGTCTTTACTGCCTAAGGCATGGAAGTAGCAGCCCAAGCTGCCTGGCCTGCATTATGTCAGGATTCAAAATTCTGCTTTAATTCACAGCCAGACTTTAAGGGCTGTGCTACCTTTCTTTTGCTTTTTCTTTTTTTTTTTTTTCCTCCTTTCTTCTGCACTGATAAAAAAAATAAAAATACTATCTGGATACGTCTATAGTGCAGCTGTCTTGAATACCTCACGCAAAACTAGCTTTCTGCAGCTCATTGAAGAGCTGGTGGTGCAGAAGGGAATGCAGCAAAGGACAACTGTTTAGCTTGGAAAAGGTATGTCTGAAAAGGGATATGACATATGGCTTTTGACATATGGTAGTATGTTGGGATGGAGAGTTCAGATAGGGAGTGATTGTTCCTCTCTTTATCATTGCCCAGGAACTACAGGATACAGATAAACAGTGGAACTCATTGACAGGATGTTGGGGATGTGGTTCAAGAAAAGCCATTAGATGAATCTGCAGGCGGAAAATCCATTAGGGCTAGCTAAACAGACAGATAAGCCTTTGGCTCAAAAAGTCGGTGAGGCACAGATGCCCAGAGCTGACTCAAAGGCATAGAAAAGATCAGTTTGTCGGCATGGATATCAGCTGTGCTGGAGAAGTAGCAGTGGAAATGGACGGCATGGAAAGTAGCCATGGCAGAAGGAGAGTGCGACTGTAACAGGGCGGTCTGCTGGGATGTGGAGGCACTGCCAGGGGTGCTCCCTGGCTGGAAGGGCAAAGCTGGAAGATGATCAAAACTCATACTGGACAAGATATGTGAAGAGGCTGCCAGGAATGAAGTATGTAGTAATTAAACTACTACTGTATGGGAGGAGAGGCTGATCTTCATTGCTGGGAGGTGTGAAGATGGAGAGGTGTGAAGAGTGAGACTGGTCACAGAGGAGAGCAGTGGTGCTGAATCAAATGATCAGAGACTGAAGAACACCTAAAAGCAGTATAAGAGTGCAATACTTGGAGGAGAGCAGGTAAAGAAAATAGTCTACATGAAGATAGGTAAAGCTGAAGGTCAAACAGAGAGGGATGTCTGTGTGCAGTGACTCACCTCTCTGCCTACTATAACAACATCTATAGTTCAAGAAAAGTAGATCTGTAGAGTGAAAGGGGTGGTACCAGGACTTTTTTTATCCACAGACATTTTGGATGTTTTAATTCGGCTTAGCTGGTTCCATTAGCAGATGAAGCACACTGGGTCCTGATCCTGGAATGATTTTAATTTTGTCTAGAGGGAAACCTGTCTGCATGCTCCAAGATGGCTTTGCAATGCAAACTGGAGTGCAGTGAATGGCAGCAATAAGGAGATTTGCTCCAAACCCATTCTCCCAGTCTGAACTAAATAATACTTACGTACTTGCACTGATGGAATCGTTTCAGAGTGATGGCAGTGGTTTCCAGAAACTTTATATTTGCCAAGACCAGCAGGTGAATGGATTGGCACAGAATCTCATTTCCCTGGCAGGGAAAGCATGGATAGTCTTCCTGATGCCTTAGATTTTGACTTTTATATTTTTCAAAATCCTGTACTGCTTAGTGTGTAGCTCTGAGGTTTCTTGTAGCCTGTTAATTTCTGTTCTCTTGTGCTGAGTAGCCATAACAAAGCCTCTCTGGGCCTGCTCTTCAAGGACACCTAGACTGTCCTAGGCCCAAAAAGTGTAAACTAAAAGCCTCTGAAAGGGGGGCAAGCTGAGGGGAATTACATCATTAAACTGAAGCTTTAATTGGAGAGTTAACCCTGGCTATGCAAATGAACCAAACCTATAAAGGTGTAAAGAACTCGTGACTTGTTGTCCATCTTGGGGTCCATGTTGGCAATAGCCTCTGGCTCCCGGGGTGTACCTTGAAGGCCCTTCAAATAAATACCCACCTTTATTCCCTTACTCCTGTCTGGTCTCTGTTTATAGGTGGCCTCTTAAGGCATCATTCCCACTTAGTCAGCATCAATCAAAGCCAGACTATAAAACAAAAAGAGCAAAACTCAACCTGCTACTGCTGCTCTAAATGATGAATTTTGAAATTTATGATGGACAGGGTACCATACTCGCAATGGGGTGACACCAAACTGGAGACCTGTCCTTAGTGGGCTTCCACAGGCCTCCATCCTTGGCCCTGTGCTCTTCAACATCTTCATTAACAACTTGGACACAGGACTGAAAGGGATACCAAGCAAGTTTGCCAATGACACTAAATTGGGAGGAACTGTTGACTCCCTTGAGGACAGAGAGGCCCTGTGGAGAGACTTTGATCAATTAGAGGGCTGGACAAACACCAACAGCATGAAGTTTAACAAGGGGAAGTGCTGGATTCTGCACCTGGGATGGGGCAACCCTGAATGTGTGTATAGACAAGGGAAGAAGAGACTGGAGAGCAGCTCCATGGAAGATGACCTGGGGGCTGATGGCAAGTTCAACATGAGCCAGCAGTGCCCTGGCAGCCAGGAGGGCCACCCATGTCCTGGAGGGCATTGAGCAGAGCATCACCAGCATGGCAAGGGAGGGGATTGTCCCGCCACTGGGGCAGTCTCACCTCGAGTGCTGGGGGCAGTTCTGAGTGCCACAGGATAAGAAAGACATTAAACTATTGGAGAGTGTCCAAAGGAGGGCAACAGAGGTGGTGAAGGGCCTTGAGGGGAAGCTGTGTGAGGAATGGCTGAGGTCACTTGGTCTGTTCAGCCTGAAGGAGACTGAGGGGAGACCCCATTGCAGTTACAACTTCCTCGTGAGGGGAAGAGGAGGGGCAGGCACTGATCTCTGCTCTGTGGCGACCGTGACAGGACCTGAGGAAATGACCTGAAGTTGTGTCAGGGGAGGTTTAGATTGGGTATTAGGAAAATGATCTTCACCCAGAGGGTGGCTGAGCACTGGAACAGACTCCCCATGGAAGTGGTCACAGCACCAAGTTTGACAGAGTTCAAGAAGTGTTTGGACAATGGTCCAAGGCACATGGAGTGACTCTTGGGGATATCCTGTGTGGGGACAGGAGATGTATTTCAATGATTCTGCTGGGTCCCTTCCAACTCAGCATATTCTATGATTCTATGATGTGGTAGAAGAAAGCATTGGCTCTTTTGTCTGTGACACCTGCCTTTGCACACTCTCTTGCTGGCTTGTCATGCGTCAGACAAGTGGCATCTGCTGTTACAGAGCTCAAAAGTGCATTAGGAGTTTTCTGGAGAACAGAGAGATGTCAATTCTGATTTAATCAGGTACTCAAAGAGAAAAGCCTCAACTGGGATCATAATTCCACAGGCACTGCATTGGTGTGGGAGAGTTTCCCACACTTCTCTGTTGTGTGGGCCCCTCATTGTTTTTGGCATGCAGATGATGCTGCAAAGGAGGTGGAAGAACTGTGCAGCTATGGGCTTCAGAGAATACATCTGATACTGCCTGCTGCCTTTCAAGGAACAAAGCCCTGCTGTCATTGCCCCCAGAAGGACAGGGACCATTTCCCTCTAATTCTGGCTCGCGACTGGGAAACTCTCAGCTGGTTCTTCTCTGGTCTATGGTAGTAGGTACCTGTGTCCTTTGCTGCCAAACCCATTTGCTAACAGAAGGATACAGCTTCTGGAAGGGCAGTTACAGAGTCAGACTCTCCTTGGCACTGACAGTGTAATAAGGAGACAAGAATGCAAGCTGCAGCTGGAGGGAAGTAGGTCAGACATTAGAGAAAACAGCATCCCCAGGAGGGTGGTGGGACTAGGCAGGTGGAGGCCATCATCCTTAGGGATTTTGAAGGTTCTACATCTATCCTGATTTAGAGCTAAGGGCAGGTTGACTGTGAGGCTTCACTGGAGACCACAAAGGCAGGGTCTCCTACACTGTGCCCCTGCAATATGAGGTTGTGCTTTCCTTCCCAGACAAGTCAGAGCCTGGTTATTGCCCCCCGGCTCTTTAGCAGTTTTCATTTCCCCAGGCAGGTTCAGAGATAGACTTGGTGTCACTGGCCAGGATCTTATCACGTCCTACCACTATTCAGGCCATCTGTACAGAGCTTCAGCCATGGGGGAGTGCAGTGACATCACATCACGTTAGATGTAAGGGCTGTATATTGGGACATTCAGGTGAAGTGTGAAATCTCCAAACCTTGACAGAACTCAGGAGAAACATCAGCACTTGGTGTATTTCCATTGCCTCACCATCCTGCTGGGCACGTCAGGTTTTTTCATGTATCTGTTCTGGTGTCTTGGGGTGACTTTATGATGTGTATCCCCTATCACCACACTATGCCCAGAAGATGAATTCTGTGCCTTTAAGCCTGGGTGCGAGAGAAAACTGAGCGCACTTTTCAAAACAATTGCTCAAGGACACACAGCTCTCTGCTCTGGGCTCGGCGGCAGGGAGAGGAGAGAGGTGGCCTTGCTTTCCAGCCAGCTTTTAGCTTTCTCTCTGGAGAGAGTTTTCTTGGGACTTTAGTTTTTTTTTTCCTTTCTTCTTCTCTTCGGGACTGTTTTACAACACCGGAGCGCATCGGGGGAGACTTTTCCTTCCGAGGCCCCTGGAAGGGGCCCACCAACCCAGCTCTGAGGAGGAGGGAGGCCACACCCAGAGAAGGACTCTGAAAATCTTCCCAGGTTTCCCTCCACAGCAAGGGATTTTATTGTTTAGCATTATTATCCTTTTCTCTGTGTGTTTTATTAAATAAATAGTTTTTATCTCTTTCACTTTCCTTCGAGGAAATTCTTTTTTTTCCCCCGAACCTGGTGGTGGGGGGAAGGGGTGGTGGTACCCTGCCTTTTCCTCGGAGGATATTCTCCTTTAAATTTTGGCCAAACCGGCACATCTGGTCACAGCTCCTCAGGTAGGCAGAAGAGGTTTGAGAAGAAAATTGTCTAGCCAAATGGATCCCACTTGGGCTTCTGTGGGCAAATAACCAAGATGTTGGGATTCCGTGTAGGCGAATAATCTTGAACCCTTGAACCAGTGATGCTCAAGGAAAGCCTTTGCTGCAAGAAAAGCCTTCTGTACAGTAGCCTTTCCAAGAGACACCCAATCTGCCAGATGTCTGCAGGCATGGTTAGACCTCACAATAAACACATGTGGGACCAAGTGTCCTTGTCTTCCCAAAGAACATGGCAGGTTACTGAGACACAGCTGCATCATTTTGATGGGGAGCTGAACCTCAGAAGCCAGCCTGGCCTTGAATAGCAGAAACTTCTTTCTGTGAAACTGGACAGGAGAGTGAAAGCATGGTGTTCTTGTTTCAGGAGAAACTGCTGAGCTTGCAGAGCGTCTGATTATCAGTTTTTCAAGGCTGCCTTTCTGACAAGAAATGTGGCAATGTCTCTGAAAGTTCATAACTCCCTTTTAAAACTGCCTTTTTGCAGGTGGGGGGGGGGGGGG
>VZRO01003424.1:394221-448372 GCA_013397915.1 Daphoenositta chrysoptera
GGCAGAATAGGCTTCCAGTTTTTATTGTTCTTTGAACCAGAATTATTTTATTTGCTTTACTTTTGTAATGAAGCAGGATCTTGCCAGCATATGAAAGGTCTGTCAGATGGAATTTGCCCTCTTGTTGAATTCAGAAGCACATTAGTACTCACAAGGAAGTTGATAAGCAATAATATTTTCTTTGCTGCCCAGGTAACCAGCAGAGTGAAAGAGGGTATTGTCTCTGGAGAATGCAGGCAAGTTAGCTTTATCTTTCTGTACACAGGCTATCTTGGAAAGCTGGAGATGAATCAGAGGAAGGAGGGGCTTACTCTCCAAAGAGGCTGGCATTGCCCCATCCTCTGCTTTGGTAATACTGGCTCCTGCCCTTCCTGAGAGCTCTGATAAGCCTAATGAAGCTGAGCTGAGTTTTGGGCTTATTTTGGGTTTTCATAGCCTTTACACTCCCCTGATCCGCTATGGTATCTTGTAAAGGCCGTGTTGACTGACATTTATGTCCTCAATTCACCATGTTTCTTTCTGTCAGAGCTTGCAGAGTGTGGCACCACATAAAGCAGAAAAGGGAGTGGTGAAGGGGCAGGTTGAGCTGCCGGAAAAAGGTGTTACCACTGACTGTGAGATCATCCCTGGATTATTCCCCTGTGCCTCCTGGGACGCACAAACTGACTGCACTGACCGAGCACAAGTGTCTTCACAGGCATTGAAGGCTAGTCCATGCGCTTCAGCTTGATTTCTAGCTGATGTTGGCTTAAAAATATTAACGATGAAACTTCTCTGACCAGGGGCGATTTGTGATGTCCCACTCCCTGTGCCCAAGTGAGAGGTGTGAACCTTCAAGAATGGGAGCTCCAGGTGCTGTTGGCAGTGGAGTGACAGTGCTGGTGCCTCAGGCTCCCCCGCCCCAGGGTGAACCACTTTGATTGCTTTTGGGAAGAACGATGCTTGTCAGGCTGCTGCAGGGAAGTCCAAGGTCTGGCAACAGACTCTCCATGGGCACTTCCCAGCCCCTGGGCTTCCTAAGCAACCTGGAGGCTCCTAGACTGCTTTATGCCTATAATGAGGGGAAAACCAGCCCCCCCATGAAATTTAATAAAGATAAACCTCAACTTCTGCCCCTGATGTGCAGCCTCTCCCTGCAGTGAAAGAAGCAGCTCTTGTGAAGGCTGTGAGGGTCCTGGTGGGCAGCAAATTTGACCAGAGTCATCTGGGTAACTCTGCAGGGCAGCTGCAGCCTGAGCTTCTTCACAAGACTCTAGATAGGCACATTTCCCAAGGAGGCCAGTGGGATCTCCATCCGTGTCAGTCTCTCAAACTCAGCTGGACAGTCTAAGTAACCTGACCTGCCTTTGTAGTGAGCTTTGCTGTGGGCTGAGGACAGGACTCAGGACCTCCAGAAGTGCCTTCTGGCCTGACGTTTTCATGTAGTTCTGTGTGCATTACTGTTGTAATTTCTCTTTGCTTCTCTCTGTTGTCCCAGGGAGACTCAAGTACACATTCGGTGTCAGGTTTGGAAGTGACCACAGCAATAAAAAATAGGACAGGTGACAATTCAGCCAGTACTTCATGATGTGCACTTCAAAATGTTCTGGGGGATTCTACCTGAAACATAGTCTTGGATTCCTCACCAGATCAGGTGACAGGAGAGTCTGAGCCTCTTGGGAGCTGCCTGAGGCTTTGGTCTCTGTCAGTTTTTCTCTTTGCTCTCTTCTCTGCTCCTCACCATTGCTGCTGGCTGTGCTGGGATGACCCAGTTAAAAATAACCTGGCTGAGCTATTTTTATGAGGCTCGTGTGCTCCCTGGTCTGTCTCCCTGCTTTCCCAGCATGGCAGCAGAGCACATCCATGGAGAGATACTGGGCAGTGGGGATGTGGCAATAACTTGGACAGGTGTCACCATTAGGGCATTATTATGCTGGATGCCATTTGGCATTTCTGCCTGCCTTGGGGAGTGTATTGTAGTTTAAACTTGTGGCTGAATACAAGTGCAGCTGGAAAACTCATCTGGGAAGGCCATGGGATTTTTTCTATATCAGCCTTGTCTTGTTAAGAGTGGTCTTGTTTCACTCACTCCTGGCAGCCCTTGTCTGCCCCTGGACATATGTGCTTAAAATTATTTTGAGTTTCACAACGCTTGGTGTATCTTTTAAAGCAAAAAAAAAAAAACAAAAAAAAAAATTACATGATGTGCATTTAGCCAAGCTTGGGACCTTGGTATGAATTTGGCCCTTCTTGGGCAGCTTTGGGTTCCATTGTTAGAGAGATGCTCTGAGACAAACAATGTGGTACCAGCTGCTGATGGCTGCAGTGGGTTTCTGGAGTCCTTCTATTCAGTACAGGCTGGGTCTCTATGCAATGTTTGCCTTCCCTGACCTAAGCCAATAACTGGGGGATCTAGAAGTACTGAATTATCTTTCTGCTTATGGTCTGAGCAGAAGATGCCTGTGTCAGTGGAGGAACCATTGTCTCACCTCTCCTGAGGCCGTGACCACCCAGTACCCTCTGCATAAGCTTTAACCTACTGCCAGCATGGTGGGGGAAGGTCTGACATGTCTCCTTGCAGGGACTCACATGAGACCTCATGTCCTGCTCCAGCCAGTGTGCACCGAAAACAGGGGGCAAGAGGGGCTGCTGTGCGCTCTCAGAGAAAGCTATTGACCTTCCTGTTTTGTGGGTGAGGAAATCAACTCATTACTTTAGTTTCGAGTGACTCCTTCGCCTTCCTACTTCATGTCCTCTCTACTTGTGCAATGTTTATTCTACAGGCAGAGTTTTTTTTCACAACCAGCTTACCAGGGCACCGTATTTAAGTATCTGTGCCATGCTGGAGACCTGCAAATATTTTGGAGTTTTATTTAGAGCTGGGTTTTCTGATGAAAGGTAACATCTCTAGAATATGTAGTTCTTTGAGACCTTGCGTGCTGCTGTCATTTTGTCCCCCACCACTTCTGTGGATGCTGGTCCATCTGCACTGGTAGCATGCCCTTCCTCAGGCAGCCAGCAGCCTGCATGATATGCTGCCTGTGGTGACAGGAGCAGTTCCCACAACTCCTGGTGGACTTCCCAGGAGACGGGACTTTTGTGCTTCTGCCGAGGACCAATGCTCAAACCAGCATTGGTGATGGACAGGGACAAAGCACCTCTTTCCATCACCTGTTCTGCTTCTGAAAATACAGATTGGAGCATCTGGCTGATGTTTGGTTTGGTGAAGGCTCTTGGTCCATTCTTCATTATGAGGCTGCTTTATAGTGCAGCAGAAGGATGTGGTGAGTATGCTGTGTGTCTGGTGAGGCCACCATGTCCCTCTTGGGAAGGGCCGGCTGCAGGCTGTGAGCTGCTTTTGGGAAGAGACACGTGTCTGTTTCTGAAAGCCGACTGAAACCTTAGTCTGAGCTCCCTTAATCTGAGCCCCGGAACGGTGGGTGTGGATCCTTATGGAACAAAAGACAAAGAAAGGCAATTGATAAAATCGAGGCCCATCGCAGGATGGCTGATTTAAAAGGCTGGTTCCCAGCTGGCCGATTTAAAAGCTTCCAGCTCTGGTCGCAGATAGGGTTGTTTTTCCAAGGATATGCCTCTGAGCAACTGTAAAAAGGTCCTGCTGCCTGATAGAAAGGCGTGCTGAAAGGTTTTTATTTGCTACTGTGGATTGATTGGAGTACAGATGCTCTGGAAGACGTGCTGCATTATTCATGTGGTAGATACCGTTGCTAAAAGCTAATGTACAGCCTGGAGGCTGTGAGGAGTGGTACAGTCCTTTGTGTGGTTTTGTTGATTCACTAGAGAGCCTGGACTGCTCTTAAGCTTTTTTTTCTGAATACTGAGATTGATAAAGCAAATTGAGGAATGTGAGATCACTTAGGTAATGGCTCTCCACCTCCTTTCTTGTTTACAAAAACTATTCGCAGCTTTCTTTTATTTTTTTTTAATGCATTATTCATACAAATCTGCTTGCTAGGCTGACCCTGTTTGCAAGACTTCATCAGTAACTCAGTTTTCTTGTGGCACCAGCTTAAAATTCTTCCCTGTCGAGGCTCAAGTGTCTGCAGTAAGTGTCCCACTTTGGATTCTCGGTTAATGCATATTCACTAGCCTTACCCATGAGATTCCCACTGTTGTACATAGATGCTGGGGCACCCAAGAAAGCTGCAGCCGCTGTGGGACACAGTTCTTGTGTTTTTGCACACTGGCTGCAGTGGGAGGACCTCAGGCAGGGTTCAGTGCGCCATGCTCTGATACATGGGCCCTGTTTTTGTGTGAAGAGGCAAAACTGCAGCATGTGGGGGCAAAACCTCAGTGTGTTTGTTTGTGCCTGGACTGCCTGTGTTCCTCTTCTGGAGACTGAATACATAGAAGCCAGCCTGGGAACATGTCTTTTTCTGTAGCTCTCTGCTGACTGTTAGCAGCTGGTTGTTAAGTGACATGGTCAAGACCATGGTCTGGTGGTAGGTTCTTGATCTGGGTAACTTGATCTCTGAACTGATAAACCTCCAAGGCAACATCTTTGCAGTCTGGATGTTGCTTCTCAGACCACAGCTGTGGAAGAGACATGGCCTCAATGCAGGCTCCACGTGCCCTGCATTAGGTGTAAGCACGCAATGAACCAAGAGGTGAAAGCCACCATATCGGTATTGTTCATTACTCTCATAACAATAAACCTCTAGCCTCTGAGCTTGTGGTATTGTTTGAGATGGCATGTGCAGAAGGTGTTTAAAGCTCTGGGTTGCTGCATAATCATATGGTCTGGTTGACTTTGGTTACAAAGGAATTTATTACTGGTAATTTCTCCTTGATAGTGTTATAGCACGGAAGTGGAATTTGGATGGCAAGGTGTGTCTTGGGGTGTGTCTTGCAGGTATGCCTAGGAGAGTGTCTATGGCTTTGAGGGGAACTCAGCTTAAGCTGAGAGGCTCACAAACCACTTGGTGTGGTAGGTTTGAGGGAAGCAAGACCAGAAATGAAATGGTGGGTTCTTATTTGGCATCTGACCCAGAAGGCTGCTGTCTGGTGACGAAATTTTGAGGGCTCTGATTTTGTCTTGAAGCAGCAACCCAACACAAACTGTGATAAAACATCTGTAAAAGGCAGGAAACTGTTTCTCATGTGTGTGTCTTACAAATTGTAGATAACACTGACATTCCTCCGTTTGCCTTCAGGGTTACCTTTCTAAGGGCGTACTTGTATTACATTTTGAAACTTTGAAGATGGAAGCATGTGTGGGTGGATTTTTGAGGGGGGGAAAAAAAAACCAAACTCAAAAATGGAAACCCGAGAGCATTAAATCAGTGAAAAATGTTGCGTGGACGAGGGTCGGAGCCAGCAAACCAGTCTGTAACCTGGGTGTGGCAAACGGACACACCGGGGCAAATGGATCACCCAGTGTAGCCCAGTGTATGGCACAGCTTCTGTGTGCTCGTGCCTGTGCTCTGACTGTGCTGCTGGGAGCAGGGAAGCGATGGCAAAGGACAACAGTCAGACATTCTGGACTTCAGAGGTGCATGACAGATTACTTGCAGACGTAATGCATTAATGTTCTGAAGAGTGTTCTCCTGGAGCAACTCCCCACCCCTTTCCTGGGCAGGAAAAGACAATTTCTATTTTGAAATTAGAGAGCTATGGCTGGAATAAAAGGAAGAAGAAACAAAACCATAAACTATAGTGTTACCTGCTGAGCTATAAGGTGTGAGCTGTAGCTGCTCCCTGGATTTCTAGAGCTGTTTCTTTTCATGTACTACAAAGCACAGACACCTTTGCTTATCCTGTTACTACCACTGGGCTTTCCAGGGCTGTTTATGTGGGAATATATTTTCAGTAGAAGCTAAAGCCTATAATTATATTAATACAATCACACCAGTATTGCTGGTCCTCCTTGGCATGCAGAAACTAATTCAAAAGAGGTGCTTCTCACAGGGGAAAGGAGAAGATGCTTTCATCCCCATCTTGCCTTTAGAGAACCATGTCTGCACAGGGACATTTGTTGGTGTGCAGAGCAAAACCCAGTGTGGGCCGGAGTGTGAGACAGCCTGTCCTGCAGAGAGCTGCCAGGCTGCACAGTGCTGCAGGCCTGACTTTCCATAGTAGGAGCAGCAAGACTTTGTGCAGCCAGAGAAGGTAAAGCTGTGACAGGAGGAGTTCTCTTGGCTCACTGATTCTGAATCTGGGCCCCTGGGTGTTGCTCCAGATGTCCAGTCACAGGTGAGACAGGAGGTCTCCTCCTGCTGCAGGTAAGGCTTTCTGTGAGTGACCTGCTAATGATACAGGTATTTGCTCTGCTGGACATGGAGCTTAGTCTTGTGTGTTGGAAGAACCTCCTCCCAGAGCCCCAGGAGAACAAAAGCTTGGAGATCCTGAGGAACTTGCACCCCTTGTAGGCTATGAACAGCAAGCACTTTAATGTCCTGCATGCAGCGCAGTCTGGGGATCCCAGTGGGTGCCTGGGATACCAGTTGCTTAGCTGGTGAGGTGCTGCCTAAGGGGCTTGGCATGCCCTGTGACCTGCTCAGCAGTGCAGTCCAGTCTGGTAGGGGTCACAGCTTCCAGTCACATTGGGTTCTTCTAGGGACAAATGCAGAGCCCTCCCCAAGCCTGGCTAAATTCCCCTGTAACAGCAAGAAGGGATGAGTGGTACTTTGGACAACAGTGGGGCCAGGTGATGTCGGACAGTGCTCATGGAACATGTGTGGGGACCCCAGTCAGTGTGAGCTGCAAATTAACTCAGAGCAAACAACAGGTTGTGTTTGAGGACTCTTCAGAGGATGGAGGAGATTCCTGAACTCTAGACACAGGGAAGATTGAGCCCCTCTGTAAGGAGTATATCAAAACAATACGGAAAAGTGGAACACATGGGAGAAATAATGAGATGAAAAAGGCAGCATGAGCATGGCAAAACCAATCATGTCAACACACTGATTTAATCTTCCAGAGAGTGGTGAGCCCAGTGGATGTGGGATCATTTATCTTGACTTCAGAAAAATGTTGTCCCACACAATTATGATAAAAGAATATGCACTATATACATCTGTCTATGGTCAAGCATATGTAAATTTGGAGAGAGGATTATAGAGGAGAACTTACATGACAATTTGGTATCAGAATGTGAGGATTTATTGAGAAGAATTTTGCAGGGTTCTTCCTGACATGATGCTTTTAGTATTTTTATTAGCAATTAAGACAAAGGAATAAATAATAAACAGGAAACCAGGAGGAGCAGGAAGCTTGCAGAATGACAGGGCTCTGGTTTGAAACTGCCTTGATGAGCTGAAGTAATGGCATGGGAAAATTAGGATGTGGTTCAGCAGAGAGAGGTTCGAGTCTTCAGATGATGCAGTACCATCAGACCCAGTGCAGTTCTGCAGAAAAGTGTCCAAAGGCTGCATTTCATTCCACCACAACCCAGTGACATGCTGCAGAAAGAAAATGATAAATATGAACTGGAAAATATCTGGTAAATTTTAAAGGAAGTGTTGGATGGTTCTGTCCATCCACGTTACGGGAATGGATGTATGCCAGTTTAGGTGCAGCTGCTCTGGTAAAATGCATATAAGCCAAAGAGAGGGTAAGCAAGGAGGACAAATTTGTCAGCTGTTCAGAAAACATGACTGACAGAAAGAGAATGAGGTAAAAAGCAGGGAAGACTGGGAAGCTGTGTGTCAGCTGTGGAGGAAAGCTTGCTGCAGTAAGCTGAGTATAGTATTTTGCCTGGGATCTGGCTGAATAGAATAAGATGCAAGGGACACTGATTGCACAACAGGAGATTTAATTTTGACAGCAGAGAAAAGTTGCATAGTTGTAAAGGCAGCTGTCTGCTAGGTTAAGTTTAGCAGGATGATGATGGTCTCTCCATTACTTGAGAATTTTGGAAAAAAAGTCCGTAGGGGAGAATGTAGAAAAATGAATGAGAAGGACAGGACAAAAGATGGACTCATAAGGCCTGTGACGATCTGCTTCTGTTCTGCAAATTTATGCTTCCTGGAAGACATGTAGGTGTGTAAGCATGGTGGTGAAAGTCTATTTTAAACTTAAGCCTGCAGCACTCAAATCAGGTGTTTCCCATTTTCACAAACCACCTACCCATTTGAGGGCCTTCTTGCTAAACTCATGCTGCCTTATCACTGTGGTGAAGGACTATCATAGTACTGGAATCTGAATATACCATGTCATGGTGACTTTGGGTTTTGTTGGTGCAGTCTGGTTTGTGAAGCCTGGCAAGGGTTTGCAAAAGCTGGGTTCACTCTCCATCTTTCTCACTTTTCTCTGCATATCTACCAATTTCTACTTTTTACTACTTTGATGTCATTCTCCTTTTCCCAGCCTCCCCAGAAAACCTTCTAACTTGCCTGTTCCTCATCTAGTTGGTCTTGAATGAGAGAGTTTACACTGTGGTCAAGCTGTTTTTGTTGCTTTACGTCATCTGTTTGAGTTGCTGTTTGTTTTCCTTCCCCTGACCGTGGCCCATCTGATGAGTGCCTCGCAGGCAGTGTTGTGTAACAGGGATATCTCCTGTCTTCTTCACACTGAATGCACACAGAAAGTTCTGGTCTACTTTCAGTGTATCTGCTCAGGACCTTCTCCCTTGAGATCAGTGCAGATTTCACAGGGTCTGAGGGTGATGGCCAGAGCATGGCTGAGGATGGAGGGACCTCTGGAGATCACCTAATCCACTGCCAGCTCAGAGCAGGTTCAGGGCGTTGTCTAGTTGGGTTTTAAGTATCTAAGGATGGAGACTCCACAGCCGCTCTCAGCAACCTGTGTCTGACACAGGAACGGTGTGTGACCACCCTCAGAGTCTAAGAGTTCCTTTTAACATTTAACTCTCTGATCAAGCTCAGGCTGAACAGCCTGTGGTGCCCCAGATCCTCTGTCTTGCCCTTTTGAAGATAAGGGTGATGCATTCTTGCAGTCCTTGGGGACGACAGATACCCCATTGCCATGAGCTTTCAAAGAAAACCAAGAATGACCTTGCAACAACACAGGCCGGCTTCCTCAGCTCCTGTGGGTCCATTCCATCAGGCTCTTGTCCATATCCACTCTGTTTAAATGTTCCCTGACATGATCTTCCTCCAACGAGCATCAGTCTTCCTTGCTTTGGATTTTCCGCATCTCTTGGGGCTCCAGGGTGCCTGAAGTCTGATCTTAGCAGTAAAGACTGAGGTGAAGAAGGCATTCAATGCCTCAGCCTTTCCAGTGTCCCTGCTGCTTCTTCTATAGCTCCTTTGCAAAAAACTTCCTCATTTGTGCTTGGAACTACTTTCAGAGACACAACAGAGTTACAGTTAGTATTTTTGCTTTCTGCCTTCTCAGGGCAAAATAAAAGTTTCACATTTCCTTTAGGAAAGGAGCTGAAAAGCTGGAGATCTGCTGTGACACATGCATCTTCCTGGTGCACCACTGAGCAGCCTCCTCAGTACCACAAGACTGGAAGGTGGCCCATGGAATACCGCTGCCAGGTGTTGGAACAGATAATTTGTTAAATGCTTGTGTCCAAGATCAGCTCTTAGCAATATTTTGTCCATAGGGACAGCAGTGTATTTCACACAGCTTTACCCAAAAGCTTTCACAACCCAAGAAAAGGAATGCTTAAAATGAGAAGGGACAGCATGACCCTTTCAACACAAAGTTTGGATGGCTGTATTGAGGGCTTGGCCGTGATTTATTGATGTACATTCTCCTGGGAAGATCTTGTTATGAACGAGGTGTTACCGAGCAGAAGAGGACAGGAGAGAGGAGCATTTGCTTTTATGATAGAGATATTCCTCAATTGGGAAGCAAGAGCTGCTAGAAGGTCGAGAGAAGCGTTGTCTCAGACCAATGAAGCAAAAAGATGTCTTGTCAAAGCCTCCACCCACTCTTCTACCAGCCTGGCAGCACAGTAAGTACCTTGGTGTTTCGAGGGGTCTCCTCTAGTTTCTTAGCAGGCTGCAAACCAGAGACTGCCTCCCCATCTCCCTGGTGGTGCATAGGACTTGGTATTTAGGAGTACACCCGTATGATTAGTAGCTCTGTGATTGAGAGAGTCACAAGCCCAACCCCACTGGCTTCCCTCTGGCTGCTGGCGAGTCCTCTCTGGAAGCAAGAGGCAGGTGTTCCTGAAAGTACTCCCTGCTCTGCTGGTTCTCCAGGTCATGCATGGAGAGTGTGGGCAGAAGTCTGTGAGGGTAGGTCAGCCTGAAGAAGGTGGTAAAGGACACCAGGAAATTGAGAGAATTTCCCTTGTGGGAGTTTGCAAGGTGCAGCTGGAGAAAGCTGCAGCCTCACTGGTACGTCACTGAGGATGGCCTTTCTCTTAGCCAGAAAGTTAACTTGTGTCTTTGATAAAGCTGTCCCTTACTGCTGCTTTGGATGAAAGGGAAAAGAGAGTGGGAACAGGATCAGGTCTGGTTAAATTACCTGGGAATAATACTGGTGTGGGGAAAAACAAATGATGACTAGACTGTGCTCCAGTGGGCTGACTGCTCAGGGCTGAGCGTGGTCCATGTTCGCATGAGTCTTTCCGGTCTTCCAAAACCATTTTGGGATGAGTGCATGCTACTTGAAGAAAACCATACCTTACTACAATACTTGATTTAACAAGAGGGATGTGTTTCCCATTCTGCTCTTTCTAATGAAGCTGTTTTCACTGCCATGAAAGCTGGTGGCAAATGAGGACACATGGGATGGGAAATTGCGCTGATTGCTTGTACTAAAAAGTGGCACCTGCAGACTAGCACAACAAACAGACTCCTTTCTCATTGCTTGCTTGCTTTGTGATCACTGTGCTCCTATCAGGGTTGCAGCCAGAAGTCTTTCCTCTGCATACGGCAAGAATAAAAGGTGAGGAATGCATTTAAAGCAACGTGAAGTTGAAGGTTTTAAAGCTGCCTGGAAGTGAGAAGTTCCTCTGCAGACGGTTTTTTTCAATGCCTGTCTCTTTGAATGCTCTTGCTTAACCACAAGGGCAGGGTTGCAGTACCAGGTCCTGGGGACAGAGATCTTTGCCCTGTGAAAGAAGCATTAGTAGCATTATTCAGAGGAAATACAATTATGTGATGTATTTTTGTTTGCCAAAAGTGACCCAGTCCAGCTGTGTGGACCTGGGACTTAGTTGTCTTGGTTGATTAGTCAGCTGCTAAAAGCAGTGGTATCCCAGTGAAGGTGCTTTTATGTGAGTCTTGCTAGTGTATCCCATGCAGGTGACAGATGTCTCCTGCAGGACGTGTAAGACCATTAACCTTGCTGGCGTGAGGTATGTACTGCACTGCTTCCCAGCTGTGTCCTGATGCTGGCTAGGCAAGAGCAGAACGCTTTGGAGCAGCCTGCTTAGCAGATAGATGTTCCTTTGCTGACATTCATCAGGAAGCAAGATGTAGCAAGAATCACACCTCTCTGATGGGGAGAGGGGACAACTGTCTGCTTAAAGCAGAGACCCTGAAACCAGGACCTTGTGCCTGTGTGAAGAAGGCAGAAGCCTGGTTTGGAAGCAAGTAGTACATGTCTTCCTGCTTCAACATAATTCTATTGTGGGGGCAGCAGAGTGAGGAGAGGAGAGATACTTTTTATGGAGCTCTCTTGTACAGTTTGCTCCGTATGGAGCCATGTCATGAAATTTACAGTGCCTGTAGCTGGCTCTCAGGCAGAAAACCATTATATATTAATTGCCTTATTTAAAATGATGTGTTTAACTGTTTCCTTTCTACAAGACCTGGGCTACTGAGAATGGGAATGTATCCCCTATTTCCAATACATAGCTTGGTGTTCAGTGTGAGGCAGTACTGAAGCTGACTTAATATACATCTTGTTCTCGTCATCTGGATGTGAGCATTGTCTAATTGTCATTGGCAGAGACCAAATAGCTGAAAGGGCTTTTTGAGTCTCCCAGAGTGACTCTTCTTACCTTTTGGCATCAAGTTACATTATTCATTTTTGGATGGGGAGGAATGAACTTTGAGGGAATAAGCAGTGTGGAAGAACAGTGGAGGGGAGGAGAGAGATTTTAGCGGGACAGGAGAAGGATAAGATGGATGAAACTGATGGATGATTTCAAGAAAGAAGGAGAGAAGGGACCAGAGAAAATAATGGATCTAGGCAGATTCTGGGAATGACAGTGATTCTTTCTTCTGTTTGATTTTATTACTTGGAGCTGAGTGCAGGTAAAGATTTTATTTCATGGACTTGTGGTAGAGGACTGAGAAGGGGATGTGTATCTTCTCAGGAGTTTTCTAGCTGTATATCCTTGTGCCACGTTCCATCTGCTTTTTTTGCATGAGGGGTTGGAATTTTGATTCTCTTGTGGCATTCTCCTTGGATGTTTGCAAACAGTTCTCTCAAAAGACTTGCAAGACTGCCCCTATGGGTTTTTTGGCCATAGAAACATCACTTAAAAATGATAAGGCTGAAAAGGCATTACCTATGCAATACCAGTTTAGCATTCCAAATGAGAAGGTGAAAAGGGAAATGAAGTTTTAATGGCATTTGAGATTGAAATGCTCATTATAACGTTCAAAATCCCCCTTACTAGCATTTGAATTCCTTCTTTTCTCCCATTTTTATCTCTTTTGACCCTGCATACAAGAGAAGGAATGTGGGTAGAGTGCATTTTTTCTGTTGGTCTCTCTACTTTTCAAATTACGTCTAATTTTTAAGAGATTGAGACCTCTGAAAAGTCTTTCAGAACTGTAAATTCTCTTGATTCCCTGGCAGTAAGGACACAGGAGAAAGAGAGTCCAACTTGTCGGGCTAGATCACCCGAATGTCTGAAGTGCTTTTCAGAGTCGCAAGTAGGAGGTATAGGCAGAGTTTGGAAACCTGCCTATGAACAATAGAAAACAGTACTTAAATGTTTTTTTGGTAGACTGTCATGTTATGTGCTTTCCCCAGGAGTCCACTAGGACTAGGTCTCCAGAGGTCTGGCTGGATTTCAGCTTGCATCTCCCAATGCCAGGGCAGCTTTCATGCAGGAATGCAACACAGGCCATGTGGAGAACAGGTCTTGAGGAGAAGGGAGACTTCCTGCACGAAGCTGGGGGAGTGTGAAGCAAACATAACCATTATTAATTTGTTGGCACGTGTTTCTACCCTGCTCAGAGGTGTGCAGCGCAAGAGAACAGAAAACAATTGTTTGGCATAGGGCATGTACCATACATACACATGATGGATCTGTGCGATGGAACCATTGTGCATTATGAACGGGAAGGCTCTGAGCCCAGGTGTGCTGAGGAGTGTGAGCATCTCATTGTGGGTTTGGATGGGGAAAAGGGTACAAGTTTCAAGTCCTTTCAGGAGAAGCTGTGCCAGATTCTGGTCTCCTGAAGAGCTGTCTGCTCTTTGATCACTGCAGTAGTGTTTCACAGATTTCACAGAGTATTTTGAGTTGGAAGGCACCCACAAGGATCATCAAATTCTCTTCATTGAATGGCCCATACAATCCAGACATCAGGAACAGAGAGAGGCAGTCTGTCCCTCTGTTGCTTACCTGGAGGCAGACAGAGCTATAGAGCTTTCTGTTAGAATTTACAAACTGTTATTTGGACTAAAAGTACTGCATTGGCTTAATTGAGTGCTGCTTCTGCAATCCACACAGACTTTATCTGCCCTGCTTCCATGCCAAAACTGTAATACTCTCTCGTGAGAGACTCACAAGACTCATCTAATGTGACGCTCTACAGGCAGTGATCTTGTGCTTGCACAGGCTTAGTTTGTACGAAACTTGTAAAAAAGGCTTTGAATACCTTACAGCTGATGGAGTAGAACGCCTGTTTGTGTTACCGGAGTCAGCTGTGAGCCTCCTCCCTCTGCGGCCTTGGATCAGTGAAACATTGCAAGTGTTGGCATGGGGGACAGGAGGGGTCAAGGACTTGTGTTTGGATGGATGCGTTCTGGGTGGCTGCGTGCTGGCTGCTGCCAGGCCCCTGCTGTGCAAGAGGTGGAGAGAGGGTATAGTTCACGTCTGGAGGTTGGTCCCATGGAGATGGGTGTAGGGATGGGCTTTTGAAGGTGCCACCCCTTTTGCTCAACATTATCTTCAGGTCCGTATCTCAACAGGGCGGTCTCATCCCTCTACAACTCCTTTTTGCAGTCGCACAGAGTTGCTGAGATTAACCTCAGGGAAATAGGGCCTAGTTGTTTTTACAATGCAGTGGAAAAGGTTTCAGCTCAAACTCTGCATCAAACAAACAAACAAACTGATATTAAACTTTTGGCCTTTGTCTACCATTATGCCACTCTGAAGAGTGATATATTTGGAAGGAGCTACTCTGGCCAGTTAATGGTTGGAATGATGGCCACTGCTGAAGATCTTGAATTGCAACACAGCTCTTGGTACCATGATGAAGCAGATTATTCTCAAATAGCTATATTTGATTCACCTGCTTTGTCCCTGGATGTTAAAAATTGAAATTTTGGCATTAAGTACTGCAACTGAAAATTGCTTAAAATGGAGATACTGGGTGCATTTCTGAGTGGGTTAGTGCAGCCAGGATGAGTGGGTGTATAGCCCTGCCACACTCCGGACATAGCAGACTTATTGCACATGAAATTAAAATTATTATCTGATTTCTCTTCCATCTCTGTGAGTCTGTTTTCTGTCCAAATCAGGAGCAGCTGTAGCTCTGTTGTCATTGCTAGGCTTTTATTGAATCTGCCTGGGAAATGCCAGGAGAGATTAATGCCATTCTCTCTCCCACTCCTATGACCGATAAAAGTTTTGCTGCTGCCTAATTGGAAACTTCTTTGATGCAGTTAAAACACATGTCTTTTGACACTCTTGTCTCCCCTAGACTTTGAAAGCAGATGATATATATCCTCCTTGTACCAACTTGTTCTTTTTGAAGCCTAGTGTCATGGCTTCACTCCTTCATCTCCGCCCCAAAGTTTTTAGGATTTCTTAGCAGATCTCACACCTTTGATCACTGGTCTGTAGAGCTCTACCCTGAATTCTCCTCTAACTCTCTGACACATCCTAAGAGCAGTGTCCAGAGCTGAGGTTTTTTGTCTGGTGGTTATGTTGCTGGTGATTGAAGCACAAGCTGAACAGAAATCCCAGTGCAGGCCAGTGGAATGGAGTGAGAGCATGCAGTATACAGCATCCTCTTGTCTGCAGACTTGTTACATATTGTTTCTGTCCTGGAAACACAGACAACTCATGCCATGGCTTGGTACTTCAGCACAAAGCCAGTCTACCGTATTTTTTGCTGGTGTTTTCAGAATAGGGAATATGCCTAGAAGGAAAGAAAATATGCAGAGAACATCCAGGTTGGTAAATGGTGAGGTTGTTCAGCCTTTCCCCTTGTATTAAGTCAGTGAAAAATTGTCACCAACACTAAGCTTGTTGTTGAATTGGGATGGGTGGCAGTGGACATTCTTGGCTCTGAAAGAGTCACAGTGCTGAGCCCTTGGTGTTCATTTGGCAGGTGGGGGCCCGGTACCTCATAGTCCTGCTCTGTGCACCTGGGAAGTAGAAAATGAGTCACCTTCCTGGCAATCAGCAGCGGGATGCATCGAGGTCCTGGCTCCCAAGTGTTCTGGTGCCATCACAGCTGGAGACGTGCATGTCTATTCATAGGGGAGTGAGGCAAGCAAGCTCTTGCTTCATAGCTACGTCTTTCCTGGGGTGACACTGTCACACTGCCTGGCCATTCCCTGCGTGAGCAGAGTGAGAGACCTCACTGCTGCCAAAACACTACAATTCCCCTCCTTCCAGATGTGATGTGACCCCTATCATTTGTGTTCTTTTTAACTCTCATCAGATACTTTTTATGATCTAATTCTGCTCAAGTGCCTTGTTCTGGTTTTTGGATGGGTTTTGTGATTGGTTGTTGTTGTGGTCTTTTGTTTATTTGCTTGTGTTTTCATAATTCCCATCCTCCCCCCGCATTAATTTTCTGCTCAGAGCAAGAGAAGGCAGCTTGTGGATGGGGCTGAAAGTGCCAGACCACAAGGAATCCAGGAGTGTGTGCTGAAGAGGTCACCTCCTAGCAGTGTGTGGAGCCGCACCCAAGAACTGGTATTTGTAGGAGATAAGGTGCCCATCAATCTTCTTTCAGGCCTTTCCCAGGATGTAAGGAAAATAATTTCCTGGTCCACTCCTGGCACTGCCAGGGATATCAAAAATACTAAGGATATCAAAGATGAGAAATGGGAGAATAAAGCATTGACAAAGTTTTGAGTTTTTACACTACTGGGGATGACTCTGTTGCTGTGAGTCTTTCACAAAATACTGTGGCGCCAGAGGAGAGCGTGCTCTCAGTTTGATCTGGATTAGGCCACCATATGTCTGGGTTTCCTCAAACATATTTCACTTTTTCCATGTGGTTATTTTGTCCAGGACCAAGATAAATTCATCCAGAATTCACAAATGTCATGCATGGTTGTAGTGGGTTGACCCAGGCCAGATGCCAGGCACCCACCAATGCTGCTCACTCTCTCCTCTCTGCAGATGGACAGAGGAAACAAAATTTAATGAAGGATTCCTGGGTTGAGATTAAGGACTGGGAGAGATCATTCATCAAGGACAAAACAGGCTCAACTTAGAGATATGAAGTGAATTTATTACTAACAAAATCAGAACAGGATAATGAGAAGTAAAATAACCCCTTAAAAATACCTTCCCCGCAACTCTCCCTCCTTCCAGCTCTACCTCCTACCCCAGCAGTGCAAGGAGACTGGGAATGGGGGTTATGGTCAGTTCATCCCACTGCTCAGGGAGAGGAGCCGTTCTCCTGCTGCACCCTGGGGTCCCTCCCACAGGAGACAGCTCTCCATGAACTTCTCCAGCGTGGCTCCATCTGATGGGCACCAGTCCCCCTCACACTGCTGCAGCGTGGGTCACTCTTCCACGGGGTGCAGCTCTCCAAGGACAGGCTGCTCCAGCCAGGGAGCAGGGTCCCTCTCTCCATGGGTCTCCCACAGGGTCACAGCCTCCTCTCAAGCATCCACCTGCTCCAGTGTGGGGCTCCTCCACGGCGTGCAGGTGGATCTCTGCATCCCCATGGATCCCCATGGGCTGCAGGGGCACAGCTGCCTCACCACAGTCTGCACCACGGGCTGCAGGGGAATCTCGGATCCAGTGCCCGGAGCACCTCCTCCCCCTCCTTCTCCACTGACCCTGGTGTCTGCAGAGTTTTCTCCTCACATGTTCTCACTCCACTCTTTTCTAGTCACAATTAAAATTCTGCAACTCCTTTCTGTTTTGAATTCTTCTTAAATCTGTTATCACAGAGGCATTACCATCATTTTTATTTGGCCCAGCCTTGGCCAGCAGCATGTCCATCTTTGGAGCCATCAGGGATTGGCTCTGCTGGGCATGGAAGAAGCTTCCAGCAGCTTCTCACAGAAGCCACCCCTGTTGTTCCCCTGCAACCAAAACCAGGCCATGCAAAACCAAAACAATGATGCAGGCAAATCTGTAATCCTAGAGTAAGTAGGATGCAATAGGAAAACTGGGAGCATGCTGGCCTATGGTGAAGCACATGTTCAGTCAGGTGGACATGCATATGCCTGTTTGTTTTGTCTGACATTTCCTCAAGAGTGGTAAATATGCCACAGCATGGCTCTCCCAAGACTGCACCTAAGTGCTGCAGACATCCTTTAGGTTTCACAACTCTTCTAGGAGCTCACTCCTTTGGCAAGAACTAAGACATTCGCAGTCATGTTTTGCAGGTGAGTCGCGAAAAGCTAACTTTTCATAAACAGCCTTGTAAAAGAGTGAGAGCTAAAGCAGAGCAAAGTCCCTTCGGTGCTACTGCATCATATTTCTGAAGACAAGTGGTGGAACTGGATTCTCAGTCTTTAACTGCCTGTTCTTTAGAGGTCACCCAAGCATTTCAATGGTCATGTTTGGTAAGCACCAAAGAGCTGAGGAGGCTGTGCTTGAGGGTATCAAAGTACCTCAGTGGTTTTCTAGGCACCCTTTCAGGTGCCAGAAAGAAAAATCCCACCAGTTCTGAGCACTGGGCTGAGATTTGCTAAGGCTTTCCTTTTTTATCTTACAGTTTCAGATCCAACTGCTGAGCCAAGGACAATATGGCTCTACCTTAAAAAAAAAAAAATAAAAAGAGAACCAAGCAACATATTCTTGGTTGGTTCCCTTCTGCTCTTCCTCTCTTCCTTGCATGACCTGCTGACTGTACTTGCATCAAGCTTTCACGAAGTTTCCTCTGCTCTGTAGTTGACTCTCCTCACAATCAGATCTGCCTCTCAGAGTAGTCCACGTTACGTTGTTCTTTCAGAGAAAGAACCAGAAATGCCTACAGTGAGAGGCTACAGAAATAATTACAAACCATGTGTCCTTGCCATATATCTCTTATAGTTGCATTATCCTGCTTAGAGAGGCAGAGGAGCTGCTTCCTCTCTTTATGCCAGCAGTGAGGAATTCTGAAGCAAATGGGTGTATTTTACTCTGTTTTGTATGAAGTACTGTGTATTCTTTCATGAGATGTGCTTCCAGTGCTAGGGTTGCACAACTGAAGAGGCAGAAGCTGTCTGGAAACGCTGTCTAGCCTGACAAAGCTGATAACCAACCTCATAAGCAGAGAAGTGCTTGCAGGGATCTCCGTATCCTACTCCAGGAACTCTTGGCAGCTTCAGGAGAAGATCTACTTAATGTTGTTTTCTGGAAGAGGTGGTGATGGTAACCACAAGGTCCCAGGACTTGGTCTCTGAGAACTGAGTGACAGGACATTACTAAACACAGTCTTGACATCAGCTGTATGGTTGGAAATGCATGAACAGTAGTATTATCTGCACTGTCTCCCTCCATCCCAGTTCTCCCCTCCCCCACAGGGAGGCTGGCAATACTGGGAATTAGGTCAGGATGACAGGGAGGGAAGGCAGGAGGCCGATTCCTGGATTGCAAAGGCTATGCTGCCTTCCCTCTTTCTCGGGGATGCAAAGGGGATCTGTGCTATGCTGGCAGGGGGTCACTGATATTTTTACCCTTTTGTCAGTTCAGGATCAGTCTGTGTGCTGGCACCAGAGGCCTGAGCAGGAAGTGGGGGAGGTCTTCTGCCTCTTTGACCAGAGGAGAGGACCCAGACCTCAATTCCAGCTGCCCCTCAAAATGTGCTGTCCATGTGCTGCCCAATGTGCAGGGGTGGTCTGCATGCCCGTGCTGTGGGCACCCCAGCATCTTGCTGTCCCACAAGCAGGTGAGGTGAGCTGGGGATCCCTCAGCTCTGCCTTCAGGCCTTACCCAGTGCTGCACACACAGGATTTTCAGGACCTTGGGCTCTGCCCATATGGGCTCACACAGCTCAGACATGGCTGTGCAAGGAGAGACCCTCGATGCTGGGGCCAACCCTCCAGTGCAGGGAGAAAGCTAATGCCATTAGTCCAAAAAACATTCAGGGAAAGCATATTGTTAAGGGACCATAAAAAACATTTAATTTTCAGACATCATGAAAGGCACAAATCTGCCTTTTAATTATTTGGAGATGATAGTGCCAGTTTTTGCAATGTAAAACCAATCCTGTCTTACTGACAAAATATTGGTATATTTTTCATCACTTTCTCCCCCCTGTTCCTTATACCAGTTGCTCTTTGCACTGTTTTGAAAGCAGTTGCCTCTCCAAACAGCATTTTTTATGAATGAGGAAGAAATGTGTTGTCATCACTTCCTGTCAGAGGAACAGGTGAGAAAGCTGAGCCTGCAAGGCACACTTCAGGTTTATGGGGTTGAAAGTCTGCCTCTATGGGCGTGCATCTTGGTGTGCTGGCAGTGGCATTTTTAAGGCAGTACAAGATACACATGGCTGAGATCCAGAGGCCCTAAAATCACAGGATCACAGAATAGTTGAGGTTGGAAGGGATGCCTTGAGGTCATCTAGTCCAACCCTTCTTCTCAAAGCAGAGTCAACCAGAAAAGTTGCCCGGGACCATACCTCCAAGGATGGAGACTCCATAATGCTTTGGGCAACCTGTGCCAGTGTTGGACAACCCTCACAGAGAAAAAGTGTTCCATTGCATATAAATGGAGTTTTCTGAGTTTCAGTTTGTACCCTTTGCTTCTTGTCCAGTTGTTGGGCACTGCTGAGGAGAGTCTGGTTCTGTTTTCACTACCACCTCTTCTGAGATACTGGTATGCATTGATAAGATCCTTCTGAACTTCTCTACGTGAAGAATCCTGGCTTTCTCAATAATTGGTCCCCTGTGCTTGGTTACTCCTTTCCCCAGAAGAGCCTTGAAAATTCAGACCATGCACTCTCTCCCAGCTCCAAAGCAATGCAGCTAGAAGTTCCTTGCAGCCAAGCAATTAATTTCCTTTTGAAAAGATAATGGTACTGCTGTAAGAAGCACCTGCTGCATCTGGACAATACAGTGATTTCCTCTCCCTGCCAGTGTGAGTAAACCTAACCACTAAAGCTGTAATGCGTGTGAAATTGTTAGAGAACACTACACCTCTGGGGCTGTTTGGGGAGCTAGCCAGTTGCATATAACCTCAGCTTGCTTTCTGCCTGTGAACATCCCTTCTTCCAAGATCAGCCTTCAGGATTGCTGCTTTCTTTTCCAAATAACTTGCATTTCTTTGTTTTTATTTGGGACTGGCAGCTCTCACTGTATCAAAGATCCTTTGCACCTAATGTCTTCTGCAGAAGAGATTTATTCAGCTAAAAATATGGACAAGGGTTAGCATAGGTAAAACATGCTAAGGTAAAAGAGAGCAGCAAACATGGCTGTGAAAGCAATGGGTGATCTGCCAATATTGTTACAGGCACGTATATTTGTCCAAGGTGGGGTCGGCTTCGAGCTGTGTCAGTAGATTGGGAGGAGGCAGGAAATAGGATAGAACTTGTGTCCGAGTACTGTTCACAGCCTAAATCTTCCAGTGTGACTCAGAATGTGAGCTTTGTGAATCTCTGTATTGATGAGTGCTTGTAAAGCTCCAGTTGGACTGCCCAGCCTTGAGCTGTATAGTTTCTTAGCCTTTAATAGTCATCTCAGGAGGATGCAATACCATGCCAGCAACATGGACATTTTGGTTTAGAATTGCTCAGACCTCTGCTTGTCAGGTGATGATGCACTTGGCTTCCTGCCATTGAGTGCATGCATGCTTCCCTTCACCCTTCAACTATGTGAGAGAGCTGTCTAAGCCTTGCTGTAGCTCAAAAGTTGCTTGGTTGGTTTCCCTTGTCAAATTGGAGTATTGTTGATCCAGCATCACTGATAATACTGTTCATCAAATGCACATTAAAGAGGACA
Organism: Daphoenositta chrysoptera; assembly: GCA_013397915.1. Lineage (NCBI taxonomy): Eukaryota > Metazoa > Chordata > Aves > Passeriformes > Daphoenositta > Daphoenositta chrysoptera. Next base: position 415,387 of record VZRO01003424.1, read on the forward strand.
ATATGGGGTAAAACCTGCCCTCTCCTAGTATTTGCCCATATTCCCAGCTATTGTGTGAGGTGCTCTCTCACCCATAACCTTCCTGCCTGATCTGCATTTTTTTGCCTTTGGGCAGTAGAATCTTCTCACTACACTCACCATATGCCTTTTGCTCTCTAAATCCCGTGGGAGGAGCAGGATTTAATAGTCTTAATTACCTTTTCTGACCAACATTGGTATTTTCCTATTTGAAAATAGCCAGTCGAAGGACGGGATTCTAGGCCTCAGCTCTCGTGAGACCCTGCCTGGAACAGAGTGTATGGTTTTGGTGCACCCAACATAATAATGATGTGGAACTGCTGGAACAAGTCCAGAGGAGGGCCATAAAGTTGCTAAAAGGACTGGAGCCACCTCCCCTATGAAAACAGCCTGAGAAAGTTGGGGCTGTTCAGCCCGGAGAAATGATGGTTAAGTGGAGACCTCATAGCAACCTTCCAGTATCTGAAGGGTTCTACAGGGAAGGTGGAGAGGGACTCTTTATCAGGAACTGTAGTGATAGGACAAGGACTAATGCATGCAAACTGAAAGAGAGGAAACTTAGATTAGATATTAGGGGGAAATTCTTTGCTGTGAGGGTGGTGAGACACTGGAATGGGTTGTCCAGAAAAGCTGTGGTTGCCCCATCCCTGGCAGTGTCTGAAGCTGGTTTGGATAAGGCCTTGAGCAATATGGTCTAGCGAGAAGTGTCCCTTCTTCCAAGGGGTTGGAACTAGATGGTCTTCAAGGTCCCTTCCAACCCAAACCATTCTATGACTCTGTGACTCTATGATTTTATGAAATGTTACATCAGTTCCATTAAGCCTCACTGCTCTCTGTGAGAAGGGATTCTTGTGTTTAGCATGCTTTATGTGTCATTTAAACACCATTTAAAATGCTGTCTGTCAGAGGCCTGTAATGCAGTTGTAAACCAGACATGCAGAACATAATTATCAGGGGAAAAAACATCAACAGGTGACTATAACTATTCCTATGATCTGTGAAACTTATTTTTTCCATTAATGTGAGCAAAATTCAGAATAATTTTTGGTCCTAAACCACCTGAGGGCTAAAGAAAGCATGCATCCAGACTGGCTTGTTCACTCACCATGTTTCAGGCTTTCCTTACCCAAGATACTGTATTTTTCATGCTTCCTGAGCTCTATCCTACCAGAATTCATCTCCTCTTAAACTTGCTGCCGTGTGGGGCTGCTGACACATGCGCAGCGTGGCTGGCTGGTGATACTGAGAGCTGTCATTTCTTCCCTGCACTCTCCTCTCTCCACCAGAGATGTGCAGCAGAGTTATGGCAAAGGGGCAAACACCAGAGAAAACTGTGTCTACGGCTTGCTGGCTGAGGCTTGGTGTGAGCAGCCCAAGCGGGGAGGGTGAGCCTGTGCTGGGGAGAGGGGAGTGGGGTCCTGCAAGCCTTGCCGGGGTGGCCTGTCCTTATGCCTCGGGACGTTGTGTTTCTCCCCTTGCAGATGTCGTGGCACCCGCAGTACCACAGCTCCAAGTTCCGCCACGTCTATGGCAAAGCCGCCAGCAAGGATAAGTGCTACGACTGCGTGCCCATCACCTGCAGCGTCCACGACAACCACTTCTGCGCCGTGAACCCCAGCTTCATCGCCGTGGTGACCGAGTGCACAGGCGGCGGCGCCTTCCTCGTCATTCCCATCAAGCAGGTGAGCTCCCCAGGGCGAGCTGGCTTTCCAGAGCGTGTCAAGAGGCTGGAGGAGGGATAGGCTTTCTAGGGAGCTGGATCGCAGAGAATATTCATTTAATGGTGTTGCCCAGATTGCAAAATGATGGAAGAGGCCCCATTTGCCCTAGCAGGTGATTCCTGGCATGTGTGTATTTATATGTCTTGCATTGCTGCGCCCAGATTTTTGACACCTTGCTTCATTTTATAACTCATTTGCCTTTCTTGTATAATCAGCATAATGTGCTGTTCAGATGTTTGTCTCCTGGGAGGAACTGCAAATTAAAAAGTATTTAGTGGATGCAGAGGGCAAAACCAGAAAGATGCTTTAGCAACATGGATTCAGCTGTGACCAAAGGAGAATATGGTATGTTTTGTTCTACCTTCTTCTTTGTGAAAGAATGGAGACACAGTTATCAGGCAATGAAGCTCTTAAACTTCAAGCAGTGATGCTGTGAAGACTTTCCTTTCAGAAACAAATGCCATGTATATGAGTTTTGATGACTTAGGATCTGATGAGAGAGAGAAGCTGGCTGTCTGATGTTTATTGCTTCAGTAAAATTAGGCATGAACTGATGTGGATTAACTTCAGTATGAGATTATGATCTCCCTGGAATCAGGACTGAACAGATGAAAGGCAAAAGTTCAGCCTTTAATTAAAAGTTAATTGATGGTGTTATTGCAATGCCACTTTTTCAATATATATTTGCTAAGGATGAAAGCGAACAGGCTGTGCTTGAAGAACCTAGCACAGTTTCCAGCCCTTCTGGACTTTGTTAATTCATTCCTTCAATGCTGGTGCTGTTTAGAGACTGTCCTTCTAAAATTAACCACTATCCTGTTTTTCTTGACTGAGTCACTTCTGCCCCCGCAATGATGGTCTGTTGAGGCTCAACAACTTGTCTTTATCACAGAACTACATCTGTAGGCAGACAGCTGTTGACTGTGGGATGCTCTGTGGGACCAAGCTCTCAAAGTGCTGGCAAAAGTAGCTGAAGCTGCTTGCACTTCTTACTGTTTATTTTTCTGTCTTCTCACCTCTTCTCAGCTTGGCTACTCTTTGTAGTAATTCTTCCTTCTTACACCTGCTCAGATACTCCGCCCAGTTCTGAAATACTGCATGCAGAAATCAAAGGCATGGTAGAACTAAAAAGGTACAGAAAAGGATAATTAAAGTATGTCAATGAAAATGTATAAGTACTTTCATGTGAGGAAAGACTTTGCAGATCAGGCCTCAATCAGTCTGGGAAAAAAGGCAAAAGAGCAAGATGTATAAAACTATGAGGAGAAGAAGTTTAAGGAGCAATTCTTCTTGATTTCTTTGGTGAGGGGGATTCTGAGGACCAGGGATCAGAACGTTAGTAGCAGATGTAAATGCTGCTGCAGTTCAGATGTGGGGCTTGCTGTTCTGGAGCTGATGAGTCTGGAAGAATTAAGGGTTTCAAAACGGAGCTATGGAGAGGAGTTGGTCCCTTGAGGGTTAACCTTTGGTTGTGGATCAGGGAAATTAGGTGCTTCACGCAGCTGTTCTTTGAATACCAGTTCCTGACCCATGCTGGGTGGTGAAGCAGCCTCAGCCACCCAGAGAAAGGGACTCCCTGAGTCAGGACCTGCAATACCTGCTACTTTGTTTTGTTTGATACACTTCCAAAGTGGTACCATCTGGTGCAAAGCAGGAACTTTTGACTTGTGCTTCTGAGGGTGGTTGTTTTGTGACTGCCACCTCCCCCTGTGAAGGTGAGCCATGGCAGACAGTGTACTGGACACTTGGCTTGTGCCCTCAGCTGCCAGGGCATCAAAGGCAGCCTGTTCTGGAGACGTGTCTGGGGTAGTATTGTCTTCTTACAATGGACAGCTGACCGTGGTTACTTTTGACCGGATTCATGGGAAGCAGACACATCGCAAGTGTGACAAAGTGTGGAGGATGAGCCCAAGAGCCAGGATGTCACACATTTAGTCAATGCAGGAGATAGTAGCCAGGACAGGGAGGGCTGCACTTGCTGGGGAGGATGAACAACTTGTTCAGGTAGCTGTTCTTGTCCCTCCCTCCAATGCTTTTTTTTTAGTTCATTCTGCATGTGTTGCTACTAGAGGGGCTGCCTGTCTAAGGAAGTCTGTGAATGAAGGCTCAGCTGTGCTCTGTTTAACTGTGCCTCCTTGCTTGCTTGTTGTACTCCTCGCCTGCTGAGTCACAGACACCAAGCTCTCTCATCTCTCCTTGAATAAATACCACTTCTTTCCTTCTGCACCAGTCTTCTTCTCTGAGAGCCTGGGGGTGAGGTGGGGCTGGGGACAGCAGAGGTTATGTAGAGAACGAATTCTTTGCCCTAGATACCATCCTTTCAGCAGGCCTTTGCTTTCAGCCTTATAAGAAATTAGTTGAGTATTTGCCATCACTTTGGAAACGGTCTGTTGCAGGGTGTGTCAGTGAGGTCCTGGTGAATATGTGCCACTGAAACCAGCTGGGTGGAAGGGCAGCACATCTCAGCAGGGAGGGAAGGGGCTGTGGTCACAGGGGCTGGCTGGTGCCCAGAACAGGCTGACTGACTGTAAATCTTGCAAGTTCAAGGAGACATGAGCTCTGTGACTTTAACTGAGAGATCAGCTACTTTCCCACAGTGTGGCCTGGGTGTGGAAGTGCTGGGGAAGTGCATGCACAGCATGCTAAGGAAAGATCTCGACTGGGGGAGGGATATTTTGTGGCCTTCTTTTGAAAGATGAGGTCCTGCCTTTTTCCATCTCCGATGACCAGACTCGGTTGAGACCGCATCTGTCTCTTCCTCTGCAGCAAAAAGCAAAGTGAGAACCAGGTCCCAGGAGACAAGGAGGTTATTTGTGCCCAGGTCTGCGATCTCCAGTCTTTCGATGTGTCAGCACCAGGTGTGAAAGGGAGGACATCTGTGGCTGTGTAGACCTCCTAGACATAAACTCCCCTCCCTTCTCTCTGGGAACATTGACTGTAAAATGAAACCAATGATGACCTCTGGCCTTATGTAACTGACACATATGTGAGCGCTGTGCTAGTGCCCTTTAGGGGCAGAGGTGGGGCTGACCTACCTCATAGTAATCTACCCTGTACAAATCTGCTGGCAGAGTTTTGACAGATGTTCCACTACAAGTGATTTTTGTCAGGGAACTCCAAGCTTGACTACTTTTCAGAAATGCTGGCATTTTGGAAAGTGAGTGGTTAAAAAACTGCTCATTTTCAAGCTTTGCAGGTAACTGTGGAAGTCAGGTACCACTTCATGGAATGACAACACATCTAGTTACTGAAATAGTTTTTGGTCTGTAAAATGAAATTTCCTCCAGCAATGAAGATCTTCACTTCCACATGCAGATGTGCATGTGAGACCAGCAGCTCTAGCTTCGTGTCATGTATGTTTTTTGGCTCTTGGTGGGTTCATGTGTGGTGAGTCCTGCTCTGTCCCAGGGCTTGCAATGGGGCAGGTGAGACTGGTGGCTGGGAGAACGAGGGCTCCTTTTCCAGAGCCTGTTGGGGAAGTGGGAGTGGGGTAAGAGAGCCTTGCAGGATGGGTCAGGCAAAATGGGCTTAGGACAGCCTGGGAGTCTCCCAAAACAGAGTAGGGAGCAGACAGGCAGCTAGCTCTGAGAAGGGACAGAGTTCCCTTAGGGATCAAGGGATCCCTGTGGATCCATCTGTCCACCCCTTTTAGTTGTCATCTTGAAACCAAGCTCTGAAGCCTACAAAAGGACACTGTGGGTGGAGAAGTGCTTCTTATTAAAGGCCTTTTATCTCTCTTCTGCCTTCCCAAATCTTTTTGCATTGTCGCTGTTATAAAAGGGAATTGTTTTTGTAGTCTAAAAAAATACAGTCTTTTACATTTCAAAGCCCTTTGGATGTTCAGTTTAAAGCAGGCTAGTCCCAGTTTATGCTATAAACTTTCCAGTGAAGCCAGAATTGTTACACACCAGTGTCCCGTTCTGCATTCAAAATTGCAAAAACCCCCCAAAATCTAAAAGCTGGGAAAATTACATCCTATGCACAGCCAGGTTAGGGGCAGCAGTGATTCCCCTTGGCTCTGTACTCCTAAGGCCCACCTCTGGAGCAGTGTAGGGAGTACATCAACAGAAGTGTCTGCTTTCTAAGCAAGCACACATTTGCAATCATTTTAGTCTATGATCCTTCCAGGTGGGAAGCAGCATGCAGGTAAGCATCACCAGCTTGCCATCATCTCTTCCTTCTTATATGACTGACTTTTGCTCTTGAACTGATGCCTGGGGTGGGTCAGGGGTCTCCCCATACTTCTCCTGCTTTTTATAGGGGGAAGCAAGTATTACTTGAATGTTAATAAAATCACCAGCACCCTTCCTACTGTTTAAATATTCAGATTTGACTTTCTAGCAGAGGCCGTTCCTGCAGTGAGGGTTTATTCAATACAACACAGCCCCCATGTGGCACAAGGCTCTCAGTACACCTTAGGGCACTTAGTGCAGGATTTTTACCAGTGCAGATGCCACCTAGACACGACTTTTTTTTTTTTTTTTTTGAGGAAAAATATCCAGAATGCTGATTGAATTCGGTGAATGGTTGGATTTCAACACTATCAGAGAGAAGTAGATAGCTTGCTGAAAAAAAACTTAGTAATTTGTAATTTGTGTCACAAATACCTTTTTTCTTAAAAGATTAAATAAATGCTAGCTGGTAAGGCTAAAACCAAAACCTAAACAATTTTTTTTTGCTGCTTGTAGGAAATGTCTTCTGAAGGAGATTTTGCTGTTGTTTGTTCTCCCATGACAAGATCTTTAAAAAATGTTGGAGATTCAACTCATTCACAGAAGTTTCTCCTCCAAGTTTTATTTTGGTGTCTGAACCTAATACTGTCTTCTAATATGTGTGTAGGCTTGCACAGAGATTTCTTCACAGCAGTATGTCCTTAGGAAGGCCTGGGCAGTCTTCCCTTCCTTTATGGTGGTATCATCAAGAATTGACTAGCAGGGCCAGCAAAAACACATCCTCAACAGACAGAGAACACCTAGGGTATTTGGAGGACAACAATCAGAAAGAAGTTTCTTTCTGGAGCTGCCTTGAAAATGTCCTATAATTCCATGGCTCACCTTAATCAAATATATTTTATTACATTTTTTTTTCCAGACAGGCAAGCTTGACCCACATTACCCCAAAGTGTGTGGGCACAAAGGAAATGTTCTGGACATCAAGTGGAACCCATTCAATGACTTTGTAATAGCGTCGTGTTCAGAAGATGCCACAGTAAGTTTACCACCTTGTACTCTGTGTTAGTACCTGGCTAATGTGCTTTTTGGAAAATGAGATTAAAAGAAACCAAAGGCCCATGGATGGGATGTGAAAACATGCATATATTTATTTAAGAAGTCAGGAAAGAGTAAGATTACTTTCTTTCTCTTGAGTTCAGACTTGTGTGATACCAAATCAGTGTAATAAGGAAGATCTGTTTCGCAGGGGCATGTGCCTTTTTGTGGTATATTTGCATGATAAAAACAAAATATGAGTTTAAAATGGAATGACTATTCAAGTTTAATCTCTATTAAATGCCATCCTTACTTTAGAATAAAAGCTTCAACACAACACAGATTATTCTGGACCAGCTCTTTCAGGTTAATTCCCTGCAGTGCAAGTTTGAACTTCTTCCTGCACTCAGTTGCTCTGTAAAGTCATGCTAGATCAGTTGCAGTGAGGAATATGCATCATACAGTGCTGCAGTGGGAGCTTTGGCTGAAGTTAGTGTGGTAAAGATGCGGTCACGATAGGAATTGAAAGATTCAAGTAATGTTTGTAAGAGACAGTTTAGCTCATATCTACCTACTGGAAGGTCACTTTCAAGAGGTCTTGTAACAAGTGTGATGCTGACTTCTGTGATAGTGAGGACATCTGACTACCTACCATGCTTTCTTCCAGAGATCTCGTATGAGCTTTCTCCCGCTGGGTTTGTTCTCACTCTGCCATACAGCATCAGGGAGGTTTCTGCTGTCATTTTCTCCAACCCTGGCTTGGTTCACATGCTTTGCCATTTTAGTTCTGCCAAAAAGTCACTCTTGATTGTAAGATTTTGGATTGTCTTTCCTGTTAAGTGACTTTTCTTTGCTTGTTTGGATACTCCTGTGGGGTTTTTTTTTTTTTTTTGAAGGCTTCATTCAGTTTCTGAAGTGATGGTAAAGATCTTATTTTATCTTCTGACCTGTATGCCAGGTTTTCATGCTGTCTCAGGAAGCATGGCATGGCATGGCTTATTTGTGGCAGGAGGACACCACCCTGGCCACTCTTTTCAGCTTCATATGAGAAATTAACACAAGCTTCAAAACATCCCACTGCAGTTACAGAATCACAGAACCATTTGTGTTGAAGGGGAGGTTGGGTGGTCTCTTTCACCATCTCTCTAGGCAACCTGTTCCTGTTCTTCACTGCTCCCATGGGGAATTTTTTTTGTTCCAATGTAGTTAATGACTGCTGTATCCTGTCCTCCTACCCTGCATTTCAAGACAGAGCCTGGCTCTATTTTCTCAGTATTGAAGGCTTTTATCAATTTGCTCGGAAGCTGTCTCTTCTCTGAGCTGAGCAAGCCCATCTCCCCCAGCTTTTACTCACAGGGCAAGTGCTGCAGGCTCCTGAGCATTCTGGTGGCCTCTCCTGGACTCACAAGTTTATCAGCATCCTTCTTGCACTATGGGATGCTGGATGCACTACCCCCAGGTTTCCTTTCTGGTTTTCTACAGAAAACACTGGATCATTCCTCAGATTAAAGAATGGAAACTTGGAGCATGCCACTGGTATCACTACAAAAAGTTGTTCTAGAAAGTTTGTCTGTTTGTGACTGTACTCTCTTTTTACTACTCTCCCATCCTCATCCTAGCACCAGGAAGTGGTATCTCAGGTGTCCTCTGCACAGTGAGATGGTGTAGAGACATCCCCTCCCTTCCTGCTAAGTGGTGAGGACAGCAGACTGTGGTTCTTGGTGGGACTGTCTTTCCTGATACCTTGTAGCTAGACCTTGGAGGTCACTTCATCCAAACCCTGCTCAAAGAAGGCCAGTTGAATTGGGGTGCTCCAAACCTTGTTTGGATGAGCTGGGAAGATCTCTAAGGCTAGAGATCCTATGCACTCTTCTGGCTTGTGTGCAATGATGCATCTAATTGCTTATTGGGCTGGGCCTCCCTTTGAGGAAGGCCACAAGCTTCTCAGTAGATGATGGAAATTTCACTTCTCCCACATTTCTCAGAGGTTTCTTCACCATTAACCAGCCTTTCTGGAGCTTGCCTTGGTGGTACCACTCTTACCAAAATTAAGTAAAAATAAAAACTCCTTAAAACTAACATAGCATTAAGAAGCAGACATTCTTTATTCAGCCGGACGCACGAGGGGATATCTCCTATGAAATATCGTGTGTGCTGACTACAGAAGAAACTCCTCTTTAGATACTATATTTTACATACATAGTCACTGATTTTCCCTGAATAAACAGACATATGATAATAATTTCCCTCAAATCAGTAGCCTGTTCTCTCTGCCCTTTACACACGCGTTTTTCTGTCCTGGGGGTCTCTTTGATGGTCCCTGGTAGTTGGTGACCCCCAAAATCATACCTGACTACCTGGTGGACTGGTAAAAGTTGGCACAACTGGGCTGGTTGCTTTCCAGTTCTTCTTCTTACAGAATGGGCATTGTGCAGTTCCATAGGCCAGTGGTTTTTCAAGAATAAGCATTGTGTTAGCCCACCAGGTGCAGACAATTTTTCATCTGGCAGTACTACAGCTATCTTTTGTGGTGCATAGCTGGAGCATGTAGAACAGTACTTTTGGGCACAGGAAGGATTGCATGTTCTCTGTGAACACTGAGTTCCAGTTCCCACTGCTGTTTCAGGCAGGCTTAGGACTGAGGCCAATGCAAATGGCTAGGGGCTGAGAGTTTGAGCTTATCATCTTACCCCTTCTGTTTCTCTTGGCAAATCGTCAGGCATGAAGAGTTCAACTTGTTGAAGATCTTCTCCCCTCTGGTTAGAGGGGCAACTCTGTGCCTTTTACTTTATTTTATCAGGTTTTCCTCAAGATGTAGCAGGGTAGACAGCTTCTTCATGCTTGGATTGCTCATGCTTGGCCTCCAGGCCCGATTCCATGATCTGCTTATTCTGCACAATAAAGAACTGGCAATTTCTGCCATTTAATGCAGCCTGAGATTCCAGCCAGATGCTTTTCTCTGCTTTTATCACCAACCATTTCACAGTGTGAGGAGTGGATGGTTCATTCTAGGCAGTTTTTGTCAGTGGGAACACAACATATTTTTCCCTTTTCTACTCTCTCAGCCCCATTCCTTTAGTGATAGCTGTTGAAGCTGTAAAGTGTGATATTTTCTCCAACTGCTGTAGGAGTTCAGGTGGATACTGCTGGACCCTACAGCTGTTGTTTCTGGTGGACTTGATTCCTTAGTGGGATAAACACTGCTGAGAAGAGTGCTTATGATGTTCTCTAGGAGGTCCCAGAATTTGGGTCCCTTTCTTACTTGGCTTAGAAAGGAGTCATCCTCATCAGCCAAACAGCAGAAGACTTGGGCAGGTGTGGCTGATTTCCACAAACTATATTTCAAAGAGCATTTCACTTCTGCTTCAGGCTAAGACCTAAAAAAATTATGACAAACACAGTAATTTTCATTGAGCCGAAGGATTAATCATCTGTAAGCATCCTAAATACCTGTGTTTCTAGGGTTAGTGTGAGAAAGACTCATTTTATACCCACATAAGTTCAGTCCCTCTTGCAGGTTTCCTCTATTGTTTTCCTCCACCACAGGAGGACAGAGCATTTTTGTTGTCATGCAGCATCTTTCTAGAAGGACCCAGAGCTGTAGGTGGACCTGTTACAAGACAGCACGCTCCCAGTGCTGAGTGACTTCAGTCCGGTGCTGCCCAGTCTCTCTGCTCAGGGTGTCTGCTTTGAGGCCACCTGCATGGTGTTCTGTGAACTCTGACAAATGGCTGTGTCATTTGCAAAGCGTTCAGCACCGGTGCAGCTTTTTGTGAGACAAACATTACTATAGCTGTCATCTGACCTGAGGAGTTCTCAGTTCCTTTGCCAGGTGGCGTTGAATGGGTCCTCAGGACCAGGATGAAGAGGGCCAGGAGAGCAGGAGAGGGTTGAGCTTGGATCAATCACTGCTATAATATCATAGAATCATAGAATTATAGTATCTTTTGGGACTCAGATTTGCTGGCTCCTACTCAGAGTTTGTTAAGAGGCTAGGTCTGCAAGATCAGTGGTTTGCTTCCTGCCCTCAGGAATAACTTTCCATAATTGTGCTGACAGCTTGGCCATGTATAAGGGGGGCCAAATTAAAAACAAACCCTGGTAGGACTGCTGTCTAAAGATAGACGGGAAAGAGGAGTCTTCAGGTCCACAGAAGAGTAAAGACACAAATGACAAGGACTGGCGTTCAAAATAGCCAGGCACATTCCTATTCACTACAAAGGGAATAATAATTCCAAGGCAGTAATAGCTATTGGTAGGTTCCAAATTAGCTCCTTCTCAGGAAACTCACAGAGACCCATCCTGTGCCATTCAGGTTAAAATCTGGGACATCCCCAATCAGTTGCTAAAAAGAAACATCACCACTCCTAAGAAAGAACTTCTTGGGCATGCTCGAAGAGTCGGTCTGATTGAATGGCATCCCACAGCTGATAACATCCTCTTCAGCTCTGGCTACGACTACAAGGTGGGTCTGTGCTCCTGGGGCACCCTGTTTGGCTGGGTGTTTGAAATTGTTTTAATTTCAAGCTGTAAGATGGTACTAAAGAGTTTGGAAGCTTTCTTAAGGGGGAAATTCCATGGTGACCCAAAGGCAAAAGGATACTGTGACAAGTTCAAAAGGACTGTCTAATTTTCCAATCTTCTGATGAACTTCAGTCTACTCCACACTTTGCATTTACTGAATTGGATACAGTATGCAATGCCACCCACTTTTGTTTGTGCTAGTGCAAATATCTGCACTGATGTTGTCTGTTTTTATGTATAAAATGTGGTTGCAAAGGAAATGAAAGTATTGGACATTCTGAGCTGTCACTGATACATTGCTGTTAGTATCAGGAATTATTTTAAGTGCTGGAGAACAATCACTTATGATGGTAAGACCTGTACATGTAGAGAAAAGATGAAGAAATGAATAGAGTACACAAAATCCCCGGAGTGTGAGGCAGCAAAGGGCTGATTTTTTTTTTATTAATTTTGCTCCAGATAATGATCTGGAACCTTGATGTCAAGGATGCTGTCCTTTCGAGGCCAGTGAAGATTCTTGATGTTCACAAAGATGTGGTCCTCTCCATGTCATTCAACACAGATGGCAGTCTCCTTGCCACTGCTTGCAGGGACAGGAAGATACGTGTGATAGACCCTCGTGCTGGAACAGTGCTACAGGTAGGTTGGGTTCAGTGGTTTATGGTCCAGCTGATCTCACCTCTTGGAGTGCTTCCTCTCCTGGGTAGCTTCATTGCCATATGAGACGATGCATCTGTGCCCTGCATTGCCCAAGGCACTGTATGGTGCTATTGCCTTCTACTTTCCATGGAACGCTTGCTGTCATTGTTGAAAACAGGAATTTTGCGTCTTGATACCATGTTCCGTGCTTCCTGAAACCTTACTTGGATTGCACTGTTTTCATAGGTACCTCCTGCAGCCCTCTGAGGGACACCATGGGAGGGAGCGTAGAGAACAGGTGGACAGGTGGATGCAAGTGTAAATTTGTCCCAATGATCAAGGTTGTTCTTGTTGCCTGTGTTTTGTTGGTTAGGTGAAGCTGGCTGCATTTTGTAGCCATTTGCACAGGTTTGTGTACACAGACAGTCCTGCCTGCAGCTACTAGAGACTGCTGTCTTGCAAACATGTGAATCAATAGCTAGGGAGGAGAGATTGGCTTGGCTGGTCAGAGCAGAGTGCTGGTAACACCAGGATTGTGGGTTTAATCCCTGTATGGGCCATTCACTTAAGAGTTGGACTTGATTATCCTTGTGTGTCCCTTTCAACTCAGAGTATTCCATGATCTGTGATGGGGCTTTTGGGAATGATCCCGATGAGTTTAGGCCACCTTTTTCAGATGCCTGTGAAATCCTGCTCACCATAGTTCAGCTGGGCTGAGCAGATGTTTCAGATGTTAGTGAATGAGAGTTGTCTTGTGACATGAAATGTAGCTATGCAACAGATGTTGTCTTACTCATGCAATGTTCTTTCTCTTTTACAGGAAGCAAGCTACAAGTCTCACAAAGCCAATAAAGTCTTATTCCTTGGAAACATGAAAAAGCTGTTCTCTACTGGAACATCTTGGTGGAATAATAGGCAAATTGCATTATGGGATCAAGTGAGTTGGACCAAAAATCTTAACCATACCAGCTTCAGTTTTCTCTCTTTTGCTGTCACTTTAACTTTTCCACCTGCCACACACACAAGAATTGATTTATAACAGCAATTCAGAAGTGATCTGTCAGATTCCTGAGGGGTGATAGGTCTTACTGCGGTGAGGGCTAACCGAGTTTCTGAAGAAGCTTTCAACATAGAAGCCTCTGAGAGCAAAGAGGATGCTCTGCCCATGACCTGGTCTTAGCTGGGATAGAATTAATTTTCTTCTTAGTAGTTGGCACAAGTTTGCCATTTAGTTTGGATTTAGTACTGAAAGCACACTGACATTTGGGGTGTTGCTAAGTAGTGCTTACCCTAAATCAAAGACTTTTCAGTGTCTCATGCTCTGCCAGTGTGCAGGTGCACGAGAAACCGGGAGGGAGGATATCCAGAACAGCTGATCTGGACTGGCCAAAGGGATATTCTATACCCTAGAACGTCATGCTCAACTGGGGGGAGTTGGCCAGGAGCCATGGATTGCTACTCAGGGACTGGTTGGGCATTGGTCAGCAAGTGGTGAGTGGTTGTGTTGTGCATCATTTATTTTTCTTCAGTTTTATTCCTCTGTCTCCCTTTTCATTACAATTGTTACTGTTCTATATTTTGGTTTTTTTTCAATTATTGAACTGTTCTTATCTCAACCACGGGTTTACCTTTTTCTGATTTCTCTTCCCCATCCCACCAAGGGGAAGTGAACAAATGGCTGCATGGTACTTAGTAGCTGACTGAGGTTAAACCCCAACAGCCCACAACAAGAAGAAATAATTCAAAGGACCTCTGTGTGGTTACTGTAGCTCTGACTTAACGTGGCTCTTACTGGTCTCACTGGCAAACTGGTCCTGGTGCTGGAAAGAGAAATGAGCTCTAGACACAGTCTACTCAGATGAAGCCCTCAATGAAGAAAAGTATGTTGGGTGTTTTTGATTTCTGATGATTCCTGATGGCAGAGTACCGAGGTAGTGCTTAATTGGCCATTTCCAAGACATTATCTCCTGTCAGGATGGCTGCTAGCCTTATGAAACCCTGCTCTCATTTACCCTTTCATATGCAGTGAGATGTTTTTACTTTGTCAACATCTAATTATGTCCCTCTGCATCAACCGCCATGCAGCACAATCTTTTGTCTCTTTGTAATGCTGTCACTCTTTGTTACCAGACAAAGCTGGTAGACCAAGCCTATGATTTGCTATGTTTTGGCTATGTTTGGACATGGCCTTATTGCACATGTGAGAGGCAAAGCACTGTGCTGCTGTCTGAAGGCTTTCCACAATGCTGAGCAGTGCTGTGACACGTCATGAGTGTTGCATCAGGGTTTCACATGCTTGGTTTAAAAGCACAGTGGGGAGATCTGTGAGGCAAGGTATGTAAAGCCTCCTTAGGAACAGGGATTGGCACAGGGCCTGCCCAGCAGGCCTCTTTCTCAGGTCCACATCCACCCATGCCATTTTTGCATCTAAACAGAAGCTATGGCTTCCTGCAGCCGGTCAGCAGGACAAAATGTGCGTTAACCCTCTGCTAAACACATGTTTATGTGAGAATCGCCACATGAACAGCCATGGGACATCATAGTCTGCCCTGTTGGTCTTCCCGAGATCACTCCCTTCAGCAGTGCAGGGATAGCTTTGTACAAGACATGCCAGCTTTGCATATGGGGTGGTGTGCTGTGTCCTCCTACATGGCTTACCTGCAAAAGGCCAGTGGGAGGTTCTGTCCTTGCAACAGGCACCTCCCCACTGTGCAGTGCTGAGACTGCTTGGCTGATGCAGACTGTGCTTGTGGGTGGTGCACTATTGTGGAGGTATTGCCTTGACTAGAGGTTTTTGAGAGAGCATGAGTAAAATTCAGTGTGAATTTTACACCAGTGATGCAGGTGTACCCTGAAGGCCCCTTCATCTCCTGGGGTCTGGCCCATATAGAGGCAGGCAATGTTTCTTGCCGTATCTACCCTGAAATGCCATCACATGCCTGGGGTATTCTAGTGGTAGGATCTGATGTCCTGCCCTCAGTCAAGGCCTGTGACAGAGCACCCATTTCCACCCACAGAGCTTTGCAGCAGTCTGTGCATGGCCCCCTGCTCAGGGCTGTGGGTCATTACAGAGCTGTGTTCACATGCCACTGCCAGGTGGGGTTCAGGTGAGGTGTCCCAGACTTGAGGTGACTGACAGGTGATTGCAGCTGACTCTTTTCTGTGTCCTGCCCAGAATGACCTTTCTGTGCCTTTACTGGAGGAGGATCTGGATGGCTCCTCGGGACTACTGTTTCCCGTCTATGACTCTGACACACACATGCTTTATGTGGTGGGAAAGGTAAGTGCTTTCCACATCAGCAAGTGCAGGCCTGTTTGATTCTGCTCTCAGCCTGCGTTGCAACAGACTGAAGTCAAAGATGTTCCTGAAGCATGTTAACCTAAGGATATGAGCAGATGGGATGGGGCCAGAGGTGCTTCAGCATCAGGCCACATTTAGGACGTTTACAGATGTTCCATGTTTATTGTAGAGAGGTACACAGCTGGGTCCTAACCTTCCCATATAGGAATTTGAGGGTAAACATTTGGTTCATTGTCGATCCCACATGGCTTCTTGGGGCCAGGAACTCTTCTCAGGCTCTCGTGCTGAACAGCGGAGTCTGGCTGATGTTGATTTTCTTTGCCTTTAGGGTGATGGAAACATACGGTACTATGAGATAAACCCTGAGAAACCGTACCTGAACTACCTGATGGAATATCGTTCCCACTTACCACAGAAGGGAATTGGTGAGTGGCAGTATGTCTGATGTTTCAAGAGTATTGTGGGTTCTTTATTTTAGAGGCTGCCAGAGTCTAGGACTATCCAAAATACCATTTAGAAAAGAGAATGGGTCAGATTCCTCCACCTGGGTTTACAGGTGCTTACAGTCAGCTTGGTCCAGGTCACCCATATATCACAGGTCGTGTTACAGGGTCAGAGCTTGGACAGGGCCCTTCTGACCAGCAGAGCATAGGGAATTGACATGGATATAGCTTTGGACTGTACAAGCTAATGGCAGAGAAACCCACTGAGGTTATCAGGTACTTAGAGACCTCGTGTGGCTTAGCCAGTCCCTAAAACAAAAGTGGACAGAATAGATGTTCACACCCTTCTCATACTCATTTCTGGTTTGGGACAGCATTGGGGAAGGATAGTGGGTTGGAAGGTGTTTTAGACATATATAGCTATTCTAGTGCTGTTTAAGTGTCCTGAAATGCCTTCCTGGTGATCCTGATACTCAAATCCTGTGGCATCACCTGCCAGTTCTGTTTTGTTCTGGTCACTTTATTTGGTGCTCATTAGAATGAATAAGGAGCAGGAGGCTTAGCATGAAAACCACATACCCTGTATGTAACAACATAGTATGACAG
Source organism: Daphoenositta chrysoptera (assembly GCA_013397915.1). Lineage (NCBI taxonomy): Eukaryota > Metazoa > Chordata > Aves > Passeriformes > Daphoenositta > Daphoenositta chrysoptera. The sequence continues at coordinate 431,846 of VZRO01003424.1, forward strand.
AAAGAAAATTTATTTAGTCTTGTCATTTGTGTCACTGAGCCAGTTTTGGATGCAGACTTCAAACCATGCTGATACTATGACTCCTTTCATTGTTTGATGACCCTTCTCCCATGGCTGATGACATTAACTTTCCTAAGGAGATTTGTACTCCATTTATTTCATGCTCTTCCCCCAGGAATGATGCCAAAGAGAGGTCTTGATGTGGCAGCTTGTGAAATTTTCCGTTTCTACAAACTGATCCCAACTAAAAGCCTGATTGAGCCCATCTCCATGATTGTGCCTCGACGGGTAAGTCAGCCTCAGGTCATGTTCATATCTGAGGCAAATACCAGTGGAAAAATGAGGGCACTGCCTCCTCTCTGTGACTGTTGGGGACAGGAGAGTAGGAAGAACAAAAGATTTTCTCTCTCCTGGCATGAGGGACATAGCTGGCCAGTTTCTGGGGCAGCCCTGCCAACAAACCCTATCTGGGTAACTCAAGAGTTACTCAAGGGTTAGGTCTCTGTTTAATGTCTGACTTTCTAAGAGATGCTGCCAGGTCTGCTTGCTGTCTGTAAACTTGTCCAATAGAATCTGTTTGACATAATGACAAAAGAGGGAGAGGGGTTGGAGTTGATGTTGGGTGGCATGAAAATCTCTTTGTGGAAGGAAGCATAATCACCCTGGCAAAATAGGAACTATGAATTCATGGGTCTCTATGCCATGGGTAGAGTTGTGTTAGAGACAGTTGTTCTGCAGCATGTAAGGCACGACCCATTGCACTGAGGGTGATGTAGAAGTAAGTCTCAGAGCTGGTGTCATTAGAGAAAAAAACAGGCCTTGAATCTGTAGCTTGCCAAGATAGCTCCTGTGTGACTGTGTGAGCATAGGTACATGGGAGATGTCAGCACTGAGCCCTCTACTTCCAGAAAGCAGAGTATGAAAGGCAGGTATGAGTTCCTTGAATTCAGAGACACAGCAGAACTAATGCTCATTGCAACTCCCAACCAGGTGTGTTCCTCCAGCTTTATCTCCTTGGCTAGTTTCTGTCAGTTGATGATCAGCTGATGCTTTGTGACTTGTCCATCCTTTGTCTCCACATATTCATCCTCAGGAACATGAGTTGAGTCATGTCAGCCTCTCCCAGTCTGAAGACCTTACTGGCATGAATTAAATTAGGCCTTCAGATGCAATTCTTCTGAGTTGGGATTCAGAGCAGAGAGGTTCAGAGCAGGTGAAAAGACTGTCCATGCTCATGACACTCCCTGTGCTGAAGCGGAATAAACTCATTTCTCCACCACAATCCAGTATAACCTCTTTAAACCAAACTCTCACTGACATAGTTACTCTGGATTTTTGTTTGCTTCCAGTCAGAATCATACCAGGAAGACATCTACCCCTTGACTGCAGCAGCGCAACCAGCACTGACAGCTCAACAGTGGCTGAACGGGATTAACAAAGGTCAGCACATGGAGCGCTCCCCAGCCCTTCAGCTCCCTAGGGCTTGGGTAAGCTGCTGCCAGCTCTCTGGCCTGTTACCTGCCAGAGAAAGAGGAGAGAAGCAAAAGGAGAGACACAGTAAATATGGCTGGAAGCTAAAATAACTTGGTGTCTGTGAATTCTGGAACTTGCTCTGGTCAAGTGCCTCCGGGTTTATCTCTGTGGGTTGTTTGAATGAATTGCTTACAGCTGATTTCTGGGTGTGGCTTGTGAGTGCTAACTCGTCTCCTCCTTTCCTAGGGCCTCTTTTGGTATCCTTAAAACCAGGCTCTGGAGCTGTGAACTCCCTACCACAATTTCTTGACCCAGAGCCATTCACGAAAGCTACTGACATGAGCCAGCAAGAAGGAGGGGGAGGAAGAATTTTGCTGGAGGACGAGCAGAAGCTAAGAGAGATCAGAGGTGGCAGAAAAAGGCTGAACATGGAGGAGGAATCACAAAAAAATAAGCAAAGGTGCTTCTCTAATGGCTTGGACATATTTGACAGACCACCACCAAAAACTGAAAGTGAGGTAAGAATGTCTGGGGTGAAGAGTTGGGGCCATGGGGGAAGCCCAAAGCTAGATGACAAAAGGATGCCATTCACATGCTGGCAATTCAGGGAGGGTTTATTTTGCAGGCCTGTGTCAATGCAAGTTCTTTTTTTCTTTGTGGGGGCAAAAGCTCTGCCTGACCTGGCTACCACATGGGAAACAGAAATATGTCCCAGCAGCACCCCGGCTCAGGGGGTGTGCCAGTTTGAGGAAAATTTGGAGGAAAATATCCCCTGATAGAAAGCAGATTACAGCCACCCCTCCCCCAACCAGGTTCAGGAAAGAAAAGAATTTTCCTCGAAGGAAAGTGAAGGAGAAAAAAACCCTATTTATTTAACAAACACACAGAAAAAGGATAATAATGCTAAATAATAAAATCTCTTGCTGTGGAGAGAAACCTGGGAAGATTTCAGGGTCCTTCTCTGTGTGTGGCCTCCTCCTCCTCGGAGCTGGGTCGGCCTGGGCCGACCCGGGGCCCAGTGTGTTCTGGTATCGTTGAACAGTCCAGGAGAGAAGAAGAAGAAGGAAAAAACCAAAGTCTCAGGAAAAACTTTAACTCTCCATCTCTCTCTCTTCTGAGAAAAGGAGCCAAAAGCTGGGAAAAAAAATGGAAGGTGCTTTTCTCCGCTCTTCTCCCTGCAGCAGCAATGCCAAGAAAGATAGCAGTGTCCTTGCAGCACAGAACTGCTTTGAAAAAAGTTTGTCTGTTTTTTTTCTCTCAGACCTAGTCTTAAAGGCACAGAAAGGCACAGGATTCATTTTCTGGACATAGAGTGGCGATAGGGGATACACATCTATAAAGTCACCCCAAGACAGGGGGTCTGGAAAGGAGGGGGCAGTCAGCATTCTCGGTTCCCTAGGCATTGTTGTGGCACAGACCTGCCTGGTGGCTGGTTGGGGACAAGGAGGTCCTTGTGACTTCCAGGTTCGGGAGAAGAGAAGGGGGTTTATGCAGGATAACCCTTTGATGAGAACTGCAGTCAGCAAGCCTGGTGAGGCAGCAGGGATTTCTGTGAAAGGAGTGGGTGTACCCCTGGTATGTAGTCTTAACTGCCTGACTGTATTGTGAGCCCTGACATGAGAAAGGGTCTATTTCTGCCTCTGCCTCAGCAGCTCACTGCTGAGGGACAACTTGATAGTGCAGTGCTATTGAGATTGGCTGCTGGTTGCAGCATGCACCTGGGAAAGGCTCATAAAAAAGGTCCTGGCAGCTCCATGATCTGTCTTTAGTCATGGATAACCACCTCTGTGTATAGTAATCAAAGCTGGCATAGTGGTACATCTCTGTGGTGATTTTGTCTGCCTCCCATTGTTGGCAGCTCAGGGACATTTTCAACTACATGCAATGTGTTTGCTTTTAGAGACCCTTGAATAATTTTCTTCCCATACCTGTGCTGAGGTCTCCTTTCATCTCTGCAAGATTTTAGCATCTGCACCTTGATAGGGCAGGAATTTCCACATCTTAATTCTCCTGTGATATGAAAAAGGGTATTTTTCTACATGCTTCTAAGCTGGCACCCCAAGGTTACAGAAGCAACCCTTGCAGAGCTGGGTACTCTGCTGCATGCGTAATGAAAGGCTATGCTAGTCCCAACTGGAAGAAGAAAAAACTTGTCCAAGGTCAGAGAAGGAGATGTGACATATCCAGCAATTTCTGTGAAACACCTTCAGTCACAGCCCAATGTAGTGGACAACAGCAGCATTGCTGATGTTGTCTGTTGTTTGTAGGCCTCCTCCTTAGATGTTTCTCTTAGAAGTGATGTGATAGCTCTAGTGGCATTTTCAGGTTAAACCTGTGTTTTCTAAGTGTAAAGTAAGTAAAATGTGTGTTTTCTTACAGCTTTTGCATGTGTATTTCCGGCAACAGGAAGAAATCTGTCGGCTACGTGCGTTGGTAAACCAGAGAGATGTCCAAATTAAACAGCTGGAGCTGGAGCTCAGAAACTTCAGGATGGACACAGACAATTACTGAGGGTGCTGGCCTGCATCTCTTTGTACCCCTAGAAACTGGGGGAGACTCCAGTTCTTGTGGATAACTCATCCTAGGTTTTTTACTGGGGGTAAAATTGATATTTCAGGCAGCATGGACTTCTGTGGCTTGTGGTGATCACATTTCCCTAATCATCACCAGACAGTTTTTGATGGATTTGCTGCGCTTCTTCAGGCTCCCCTTGCTTGCCTGCTCACCAATGTCAGAAGCTTGTGTGTTAATGCTAGTGAGAGACTTTGGAAATTCTTGCTCTTCTGGTCCTGGAGAAGCTACATGTTAGGCTCTAGGAACAACCTGTTTTGCTGCTCCTCCACATGACAGGAGGATGGGAGATTGAAGACAGCTGCCCGGTTCTTTGCTCACCCTGCGGCTCAGCAATGTGGCTCCTGTCCTCTTGCTCAGGGAGTCCACTCTGCTGAGCTTCAGAGGCACCTCTAGCTCCAAAGGAATCCTCATGCACCCCTCTCACCTCACAGCTTGGCCGTGCCCCCAGGTGGTTTGGGAAAGCTGTGGCTGCCCTGACCTGTTGCTGGGGATAGTCCCGCTCTGAGTGGGAGGCTGCACTGGGGGTGCCAAGGGCCGGCACTTCTGTGATAGGTAAAGGAGAGTTGGTGTTGGAGGTCCTACTTTAAAAGGGTGGTGGTGTGGGCTAGTTCTCACCAGAAAAGCTGCAGAGCCTCTGTGTTCTGTGAGTCAGTGGCCTTCTTTCCCTCCTTCTGCCAAAGACCAGCTGCAGTCAATTGGGGGTCATCAGAGAAATGAGGACAACATTTAAAGCTGCCCAGTGTTGACAGCAGGGGAATTTGCCAAGAAGGTTTAAAAGGATGACTGGGGAGTTGGACCCCCACCCCACTGCAGATGTTTCAGCAATGGTGCTAGAAGTGTTGTGTCAACCACAGTAAGATCACAGGGCTGTGGCCAGTCATGAACAGCCCTCCAGGGCTGCTGAAGTATCACTTGTCCTTAATGCCTGCAGCTGCTGCTTCCTTAGCTCCCAGGTGCCAGAACCTTGTCCCATTCCTGCAGCCATCTACAGCTGCAGGTTCCCTCTTGCCAGCTGTGTTGTTCAGCCCCCTGCATCCTCCCAGGCTGCTCAGCCGTCCTGAGCCCTGTGGCCACACTGATCTGTGCCCTTCAGCACCAGCTCTCTGGCTCGATGCTGGACCTTATGGAGATGTCTTAAACCCAAGCAGAGTAAACACTGTTTAACCTGTAACTGTGCACCTCTGTTGTGGCACATAGAAATCACAGAATCAGCTAGGTCCAGGGGATATGTCTAGGACACATCCTTGTCACCAGATGTGTTTTATTGGCTGCATTTTTTTGTGCTTATTTTTTTCATACAAAATAAATTATTTAAATTATTTCCAAGGTAAAGTAATTTTTTCTGGGGATTTTTACATCCTCTTGAGGACTGTTTCTTTGTTATTCTATGACTGACTAGCATAGAGAATGGTTGGTTACTATGGTTCTTGTCCTAGGGTTGTGTTGATTTCAGCATTTATGGAAAAGAAAGTACTTTCAGTTAGGCTTTGGTGAGACTATTTAATCAAAACTTCTCTTTTAGACAGTATGCCTGTAAGAGTGTGGACCGTGAAATGTGTTTCAATTTGGAGCTTAACTGCAACCACTAATTTTTCACATGGAAAAAACCTTGAGGAAATGGAGTTATGCGTTCATGATCTGTGCCTAAATAGTCTTGAGTGATCATTTTAACAGTTTCTAAGACTCCTAAAAGCTTTGTAAAAAACTGTTGAACATGGGGATAAAAACCAAATCTGTGCAATGAAAAGCAAATATAACTCAATAAAAAATATATTTAGAGTTTTACTTTTTGATACGTGCAAGATTGTTGTTTTGTTATTGTATTGTTGAAGTGACTGAAACTTAAGCTGAATCAAGATCAGAAAGGAGTGTCACCTACTGTCTCTTTTGCTTGCGTCAAGCTGTGGCCTTACATTAGTAGGTAGGTTGTACACAGTGTAATGCAGATGGCCTTGGATTTTTTCATCTTTCCCAGTTGCCTTTGATGCCACAAATAGGTGGCTGTTTCTCTCTGTTTTGTGCCGAATTGCTGTGTATGTTGTCTTGAGTAAAGTCAGTCCTGCTGGAGTGCATTCTGTGTTGTGAGGTGTTTCCTGCTGTCCTGCAGTCCTGGCTCTTCTCTTTTGCAATACACTGTGACCAGGCTCTTTTAGATATTCCACATGAGGAGGGCTTAATGTGTTATTACGACATTTGCTTAGTTGAAGATGGGACTTTGATTTAGCAGACTGAAGCAGCATGGACAATACAAGCACAATATAGCAGCTGCAACCTCCAGCTAGATCACAATACAGATGAAATTCCCATTATGCTTACTGTCATGATGCTGGCTATCTCCAGTCACCAGGAAAAAATATGTGGGGTGAAGCCAGCTCAACTCTGTAGCTCTCTTTAACCCTCATTTTGTTGGTTTTGTTTTGTTTTGTTTTGCTCTGATTCCCATGGGCATGGTAGCAGTGGTAAAAATCGGAAGAACCATTGCCTGTGCTCATGTCCTCTGAGCTGTCTTTCACTGTAGCGGTTTGTTGATCTGTCACAGCTTTGGGCATGGAAATGTTCATGGCTGCATTCAAGATGTAATTTCTAATGTTTCTTGTAGCATATTTTAGGCCAGTGTAAGGAGAAAAACTGGTGGAAATTGCTGGAGGAAGACTGTGCTGGGAACTTTGTGCATCAGCCATGTCCTCAGGGTGCTGTGACATCCTGGCCTCCTGGCCTTGTAAGGAACCTTGTGCTGGTGGGAGTGTCTAGGCAGGCACTGTATCCCTCCTTGGGGGCCGACAGAGTATCACTGCTCTGAGCAAAGCCTAGAAAAAGGAGGCAGTAGGCAGATTAGTGTGGGAGGCAGAGGAAGAGCCTGCAGCGCCTTTGTGACTCTGGTGTTATGGTTACTAAACCACGAAGAGAGAGGAAAACACAGCCCTGCAGTGTTAGCTTGCCTGCTAATTTAGAGCCACAACACTTGACATCTTCACCCTCTACTCCAGGCCAGCTGCCAACTGCAGAATAAAACCTAGGCAATAGTTGTCATTCTTATTTTATTTCTCATCTTGGAAGGCTGTACCCTTGGTGTGCCCAAGGAGCTGTAAGCAGATGAGAACATGGAGGTGCTGCCCCCTCATTCTCCATGCAGTGGGAAGCAGCTGCTCACCCTTGTTGATCTTGGGCTGGGTAGCATCCAACCCTAGGGTGGCTGTAAGCTGCAGGGAGGCACTGAAGTGAAATTGTAGTATCAGGAATTGCCTCTTGGACATGCTGCGGCACCATTTCAGAGCAGGATCTCCAAGCTTGTGTTGGAGCCACTGCTGTTTTTACAACTTGACTGTGCTGGGAAGCCCAGAACTGGACTTGGCACTCCTCACATGGTGTCACCAGCACTGAGGGTAGAGAAAGGACAAAATTCCCCTGAGCTGCTCTCCACGCACTTCTAAAAACAGCTAAGGATACTGTTGGTCATTTTTGCAGCAAGCCAGTGTTGCTGGCTCAAGCTCAGCTTACTGTCCAGCAGGACCTCACAGAACTTCTCTGCAGAGCTGCTTGTCAGCTGCACAAGTCCCCAGCATGTGCTGGTGCATGGAGCTACTCCTTCTCAAATGCAGGACTGTGCAATTGCCCTTGCTGTGCTTCATCACATTCCTCCCTGCCCAGCTCTGCATTTCTCCTGTTGAGGTTCCCTGAAAATGCAGCACAAGTGTCTGCTGCACCTTCCTCTCCTCCCGCTTTTATGTGCTCTGTAAACTTACTTGAGTCTGCACTGTCCCATCCTGCAGGTCACTAAGGGAGAGGTTCAACAGCTTTGGATTTGTTTTGTAAACAGTTCTTGGTTTTCTGCTCAGAAATCCAGGCTGACTACTCCTGAGCACCTTCTAATTCTTCGTGCCTTTGGAAACGCTCTCCAGGGGGATTTTCTCCAACGTCTTGCAAAGGATTGCGTAAGGCTGTGTGTTCATTCATCTTCCTTACATGGTTAGAAGGCAGGGCTCAGAGTCTTGCAACCTTTCCTACTCATCTCCACCTTTCAAAGAACATTGAGAGTGAGAGACCTTGCAATGCCACCGGCCTTCACCTTCCTCAGCACACTTGGGTCAAACCCATCTGGCCCCACAAACCTGTGTACACACAGGGTGTTGAAGTATACCTTAATCTGGTCCTCCATATTTTATACTCCCTAATCTGGTATACAGCAGGTATGTACTTATCTACCTCAACAATATCCATTTTTCTCTGCCAGCTCTCCCTCTCCTTAGAACCTGGTTATGTTTTTCAGATTCTCACCATGGCTTCTGTGCTCACAGGAATCAGAAGTCTGCTGTGAACAGCAGCTGTACAACCAGTGGTTCTTGCACAGTTTCTGCTGATTCCTCTTTGGGCACAATGGAGAAAACCACTTGGGTGTCCACGCTCTTCAGCAATGCCCCTCAAGCCTGCTAGTTACACTTGATAATTCTCAGGTCACCACCTTAAGCCTGCTAGTTACACTTGATAATTCTCAGGTCACTGTATAGTAGAAATCCAGATAAGCCTTGGTAGCCTTTGCACAACATTCTGAACGAAAGCCCCAGACAAGCAGCAAACCTCCCTAAATGATAAATCTGATCAGCAGATATGGGGCTTCTGACTGCTGTCATGGACAGCAGTGTCCTCTAAGTATCACTTGTCTCTTCCTTCCAGTTGCTTTAAGTGGCTCACATACACCTAGGAAACCCCTTTTTGTTGGTCCCAACAAGGCTGGGACTCAGGCTACATGGTTAGAGCTACGATGTTTAAAATTCTGCACCTCTGAGCTACTGGCAGTTGCTGCTTCTGTCAGCAAAGTAATCTGTCCCGAGTAAGATCTTTGTGCAGAACTAGAGGAAAAAAGTCTCTGAGTTTAATTTTCTGTGTCACAACATGACAAACACTATGCCCAGTTCTCTTCAAATCCCTCTATGTGGAAAAATTATACACAATAATCTGTTTAAGCAAGTTCTTAAAGTGAATGCATGATTAAATCAACTTTGTTTCCTCTTTTGATTTTTTCTCCTCTTGTTTTTTGCGTGTTTTTTCTTCAGTAGAAATTTGCACATCCAATAACTTCTGATCCAACCATAAACAATCCCTGAGGATTCTCAGAGGAAGGGGCTTAATAGCAGAAGGAGTTATCAGTGTTCTTCGTCTTTCCCCCTGCTTAGCCATCAGATATGGGAGGCATATGTGAGAGGCATTAGAAGTGGATAGAGACAGCATAATTTTATTTCCTTTAACAGTAGAGAGCTTGGGCTTTCATCTGCTTTAAATGTTGCCTCATATTCTTCCTCTGTATTAGAGTGAGTGACTGGGCTTCTGACTACAAAGCTCTTCTGCTTTGTGTTGGATTTGACGCATTGTGTTTTCACCATCTTGACTCATGTGGATATGTTTGATCAGATGTTGCAAGATCTATGAGAGAACACCATCAGTACCTTACCTCAGCTTCAGGTCTATGCCTAACTTTACATGCCAAAGTTAAATCTTTGCACTGATTCCATATCTCTGCAGGGCTTGATGTGAGCAAATTTGAGTAAGGAACAAAAAATTCTGGTGAGTAAACCTGAGGGGTACTCTGTAGGGTAGAATCACCTACATGTGAAGATAATGTGTTTTGAATCAAACCTTACTTCCTACTGATAGCCTTTACAGAACACATAAGCTTTGTTGACTTAATGCAATATGGAAAGCTTAATTTCCAGGTCAGTCACTGTGTATCTCCTTGTGATGCAAAATGTTTTGGTACCTTTTTTTGCCAGGGCCTGCGACTATGGATTCTTCTCTTCAGTTTTCACAAAAATGTCCTAAATAATTTTTTCATGTGAGTTTACCTGAGCCTTTTACAAAAAGTATGTTTAATATGCCCATTATGATTTATGAGGCAGCTTCTTCGGGAAGATTGAAGTGAAATTCTGCTCAAGTACTATTTTCATGAACAAGGACACAAGATACCTTGTCCCAGCTGGAAAAGTGGTGGAAGTAGCAGCATTTACAGCAAACTGCAAAATAAGGAACTGATTTTACTTTCTATTGCTGCTGAAAATGCTTGAAAATAGATTCGGGGAGGGATTGTCAGTGTGTTCCTAAGACTTATACACTCTGATCTGAAGTGTGTCACACAGTTTTCCACACCCATTAAGTTTTGTCTGCTCATAAACCCACAATTGCTTTTGGTGGTGGTAGAGTTAAAAGTGCAATCCTTGTCAAGCTAAATAGACATTTAGGGAAGTGAAGCATGCTGAAAAAGTGAGGGGCAGATGAGAATGCTTGCCTTTTATCTGAGAAGAGTGGTGAAAAAAGATATAGTTGCTATGCCACAGAATATCTTGAGTTGAAAGGGACCCACAAGGATCTCTGAGTCCAGTTCTTAAGTGTATGGCCCATCTGGGGACCTTGTTTTTAGGGCCACAAAAGTGAATCATAGCAGTTCATACTCAGGTTGTTACAGTGCTTTTGTCCTGACCCTTATGTCTAGAGGGTTGTCACAATTCTTTAGGAAGCTCTGCAAGGCTCTGTAAGTGAAAAAAAAAAGGATTAAAAAAAAAAAAATTGCATCATCATAAAGGCATGATGACAATCAGATGCAGTCAGTGGAAGTGTCAATCATACAAGAAGAAACCTTAGTTTTAGTTCAACTGATCACTGGAAGGGAGCAAATCACTGTGTTCATGGTTCATGAAAATATGGTTCATCTTACAGTGATGAAACAGGCAGCTGAGATCCTTTCATAAAAAGAACATACAAACAAACACCTGACTCAAAACATGTGCTTCTCTCCCCATTGGAAGGCAAATGTAGCAGACTTGTTTGGCTGTTCATTTGAATTCAATACCAGAAAGGAGCAGGTCAGTATACCAAATATTAAGCCCTTTCACCCACCTAAAAGTGACCATGTCGCTATAGAAGATGTTCCTCTCACAGGACCATTTAACCACAGGCTCCTTTTTATGTGTAGAGAGGAGTTTTTGTTACTTTTCACAACAGCAAGCAATGGGTTACTAATTTTAGGAGTATGTGGCTCTTGGAACAGTATCTTTTAGACATCAGAGCAGAAAGGCCACCACCCAGTTCCCTGGTAAAGTTCACAGTGTTTTTTTGCAGTCAGTTATTGAATCGTTTGAGTACAGAAGAAACGGAAATTAAGCATATTGGTCTTTTCTGCTTGTCTTACTGGAGTATGCCCAGGCTCTGGGCAAGTTTTCTAATCCAGTGGGACCACTCAAAGTTCACAGAATAAAATTTGTGAATTTGTTGAATAAAATTTTCTGATGTTTAAGACAGACTGATGGTCTGTATTACACCTTTAGGCTTGGGGGGTTACAGCTTTCACTCTTCCCACCTCCCTGCGAACCTCCGCAGAGTCTCACCCCTTTCAGTGAGGCTCTTGTTTCAAAGAGAGGGTGCTTTGAGCAGCTTCTGTTCAGGGGTATTTTGGTCAAGAGTAACAGTTGCCATGGTTCAAATACAGGCCCTGTCCTGCACAGACCATCAGGGTTCCCAGACTCTCCTTGCCAGACATGGCAAGAGTCATGGACGTCTGTGAAGCAAGGTTTGTAGTGTGAACTTCCTTGAAAGTGTTGTTCCAGAGGAGAGTTTAGTACCCTTTGTTCACAAGACTGACTCTGTACCTGCCATTTGTCTCCAGCTGCTTGTAACCCAGAGTGTTTCAGTTCTTCCATACTGGTACTTTGCTGTACTGGGCTGCTTTTCACAAAAAAAACCTTGTGAGAGAACAAAAGTTAGTTTTAGGTGCTTGTGCCCCTTCCCGGATTTGCTTCTTAATGCTTTGTTCAAATTGAGGATGACAATTGGTGTCTTTGAGGGCATATTTTGTTCTGTGAATCTGGGGCCTTGAGATTTTTTTTGCCTTACTTCCTCTGTCCATTGTCTCTTCTTTTGGTGGGTGGTTACTTTTTTTTACTCTGGTATGTAGCTGATCTTTGGTTATGTAATCAATGCTCCAGTCCAAAAGCACAAGACCTTGAATTAAACAGTTGTTTAAAATAGATTTTGCCTTCCAGGTTGGTGATTTGTACCACTTTTTAAAAAACCCTGAGAGTTTGGGAATCAATGCATTCCAGAGAATTTATGTTTCACTATCAAAATGGTGACAGATCCTTACTTACATCTGTTGCAGCTATCAGTGCCTTCAGCTGAAATCGAATGCAACGACCCACAATCCAATATTTCATTGATTTCTACACCTCTCTCTCTTTATGTGCTTGACTTCTTTGTGTATAGACTTTAAGGCTTTTCATGTTATTGTAAGGTTGTTCAATTAGGGAAGAAAACCCACACCTTCGTAAACATTAACCGGAATTCCGTTCTGCAGAGATTTCTCTGCCTGCCCTAAATGTAGCATTACCTCAGTCCAGAAGAGGGAACTATTGTTTCATGTATAGCAAGTCCAAGCAAATTGTTTAGAGCATATTCTAATGTGAAGATGAAAAGATGAAAATGGTCTTCTCTAGCGACAATAAACAATGAGATGTGAAAATTGAGATATTTAGAGACTTTAACAAAACAACAAAATATCAGAGCATACAAATGCCATCTATCTTTGCTTTTAGAGTATTCTTACAATGGTGATTTATATAAAAATGTGTAAGTATAATTGAACTGTTTACCACGGAATAGGAGCACATGAGATCCCACTTGTTTTCTGACATATGAAATAAATTATATTAATTGAGTTATTTTGGAAATGTACCTGGGTTTAATTTGATTTTATGTTAAGTGCATGAGCCTTTCTGGGGAACAATAAATGCCCTATTAAACAATGAACCTCTTCATTTGCAGTTTTCTGCTATAAGCCATTGCCATAAATCAGAAAGAAGGGATGTTTTCCTTTCCACAAGAATTTACTTAAGTGAACACTCTTGTACTTCAAACTTAGATGTTGCAAATGCCTCAGTTTCTTTAAGAATCACTTACTGAGAGTAATTCTATAGTTATAGTTACAATATTCAGTTCTTGTAAGTACCTGCTGAGATAATTTAACAGCCAGTGCCCTTGCAGCTAATGTTTGTCTTTGGAAAAGGGGCCTCTTTCTTACATCTCCTCAGCGATGATGGTATGTTTCTGTTTTTAACTATATTGTTTTTAGCCTATATGCTCAACATTAAATAAAGCACTTGTATCCCAAAATATTGTACATGTTCTTGTTATCGTGCATAAAATCATGCAAATGAGTGCCAAGTAACAAGTGAAGGCAAAACACAAAGTTGTTGGAACTACTATCAGCTTATTTGGACCTAAGACTGGGAATATAATTTAGGACCGAGAATATGAGAGAATCGTACCATAACCGTTTTCAGGACAGTGTGTGGACAACACATGCAGGTGTGGTCTCCCTAGTACTAGTGCCTAGCACACGAAAGCAAGTCTGCAGAACTGTTAGCACTGATGCTAGCTGGCATCTGTGCTTAGGTCTGAATAGAAACCGGAGGGCTACCAACGTCTGCCAATTAAAGGTTTGTCAGTCAAACCACAGCAGTATTCTCACTGCTACTACTAAACAACAAGGGAGTGTATGCAGAGCAATAAAATCAGCCCTGTGGCTTTGTCTTAGTCCTGCGGATGTGTTGCTTAATGCTGACAACTATTTTTATAACTTTCTCTGCTCTCTTCCGCAGCCATCACTGGTTCATCTTGCTGACAAAGGGCAAAATCCACAAAACATATTTAAGTATAGCTGTCTGGGAAATGACACCATAGAATGACTTGTGGTTACCAGCAACAGGCTAAATGCGTTTCTTAGGTGAATCCACGTAAAACCAGCAGGACAGTTTCAGACGCTGTGTGTCAACACTGCACTTTTCAGTAGAACTAAACCTATTTTTAGTCCAAATCTGGGAGGAAATACCTTTTGCCCATTACAGTAAGTTTGTTCTCATTCTTTCTGCATTTCCTAAGTAATGGAATCTATTTTGCATTGTTCTGTCTTTAGTTCATCTCCTTCTTCATCAGTCCTTTTATCTTCCCACTAATTTTTTATTTTTCCCTGGTAATAGTGACACAGTGGCAAGACAACTATGGTGGTTTGCCCTATGAGCCATCAAAAAAACCAAAAAAAAACAAAAAAAACCCCCAAAAACTAAAAAACAAAAACCCAAACCCATTAAAATTTCTGCTCTTGAATCTTAATGACTGAAAATCATATTCCAAGTAATAAGAACACAGCTTAGTTTGCAGTTAAAGTCACAAGACATTTCAATGACAATTTAGAGTAGCTCAACTTTTGTCAATAAACTAAGTGGATAGGACTCCAGATGATACCTTGGGGCTATATTATAATCTTTCTCCACATATTACTTGTATTTGCATTTATAGCTGTAATTTGCCACCATGTGAAATGCTTTGTAAGTTTTCTGTACAAAAGGCTTTTGCTATACAAGCATACAAATGTATTCAAGCAAATATGAACTGGGACTCTCTGGGGAGAGTAAGTGTGGTTGACTCCCGTGTTTCTTCCTTAGCTGATTTTTGATTCCAGTTATGTATAGAGCAGATCTGAAAGGACTAAAGGGGTCATCAGTCCATGTCTCTGCCCAAGGCAGGATTAAGTGCACCCACACCATTCTGGCAGGTGGGTTTTTTGGCCTATTAAAACCTCCAGTGATGGAGATGTATATCATCTTCAGGTAATCTGTGCCAATTCTCTTCCATCTTTACCCTCACCAGGATTTACACTAATTTCTCGTCTGGATTTTCCTTTCTGTAAATTAAGTTTGTTACTTTTTGTCATATTTTATGGAACTGTAGAATACAGTATTCCTTTTTATTCTGTGGTAGCACTTTTCCTTGCTGGAGACTAAGTCTCTCAGTGAAATTACCCTCAGTTCATTCTTTTCTTCCTCATTGGATTCATTTCACTGATCCTCTGGGTTGTTTTAAGTGGTTCTGTTCAAATCTTGTGATGTAACACTGTACACAGGCTCCCAGAGGACAAGGGTGCATTCAAAGGTTATCTTGGCTGTAGCTGTGTTTCTGAATGCCTGTGTAATTCTTGTTTACCTATAGAAATGCATGGAATCATCCTCAATATATTCACTGTAAGCCTGACCTCCCTTTCTGTAGAGCTGCTACATTCTTTTCTCCTCATATTTTTTCAGATTATGTTTTCTGTTTATGTGTAGTATTTCATGTGTCTCTGTAAAAGTATTTTATGAACACCTTGAAATAAAAATGTGCCTGAGGAGGAAAGGGAGGTCGAACTTCAAATCTGTGCCATTAAGAGCTAGCAGGTGAGTTCTTTTTTTTCCTGGAAGTTACAGTGCTGTGTTGAATTACAACAACTGGAAATTCAGCTGTCTTAATTACTGGAAATCAATGAACAGTTGTCCAGCTATTCTTGCTAAACCATTCATGAAGTTGGTGAGTGCCTACCTGGCTCAAACTTTAATTTGCTCCTCTTACGCTGTTTATAAAATGTTTCTAAAAGTACGCGGGTGAGGTTCTTCTGGATTGCGTAGTGTGGAAGACCAGAACAGACAATTTAAGAGTCCCTTCAGCCTTAATATCGTTGAGTGAGTAAAAGATGAGTGAGATCAGAGCTGTTAACAAGGCCAAGGGCAAGTAATGTGGAAGGGAGGCTAAAAAGGAACATAGAAAATGGTGGAAATCCAGTACTAGTAGGCAATATGCCTTCTAAAGAGGGGAGAATGAATAACAAAGCAGATGTTCAACTTCATCTGCTGGAGTCAGACGGAAGATTGATGCAGATTTAAGAAGTCCATGGATTGGGCTCTTTGAGTGTCCATAACTCATATGTAAACATAACTATATACACCAATACATGTATGCAGGCACAGACATACTTTAGTATTCGAATGTTTGTTTTGTTAGAAATAATTTTGAAGAGTTATTTGCCAGAACTTGAAAATGAAATTGTGTTCACCCATGAGAGAAAGACACTACTATGACTAACACGGTGTCAAGTGTCAATAATGGTTGGCTATTTTCTGTGCAGTTGTGGCTTTCTTAAAGATTAAATTACAAAGCATCTCTAAAAAAAAATAAACACTATGTGTAACGGGTTGGGTTTAAGGCACAAGCTGAAACACTAGCAGCAGCCGGGATTCAGCTCACTGATTTGTGTTTGTGAGAAAGGAATATATAAATTAGGAGAAATGACATAACGGGCTTAAAAACTTCTATAAAATATAAAGATAGTTTATTGTTACTAAGATTAAAAGAAAAAAACCAGAAAAATTAAGAGAATAAGAAATAAACATTCCCCTCCTTTTCCAGTATTTCCCCCTGCACTCAGCTTGCATCAAGGATAACAATGATGGAATTTGGTTCAGTATTAGGGTACTTAACAAAGTTTTTCAAACTTAGGGGAAAGAAAGAGGTCTTCTCTTTGCTCTACCGTGGTTTTTAAACTACTACTTGCAAAAGTCCTGCCCGCCCAGAGAAAAACAGTCTATTGCAATGAAAACATATTCATCTCTCCTCTCCCATGGTAATCTT
>VZRO01003424.1:448769-546283 GCA_013397915.1 Daphoenositta chrysoptera
GGGGTCTCCCACGGCATTTCAGGGATCGTACCCCGGAGCCGAGGCAGAGGGGGGGGGGCCCGGCCTGGCTCCTGAGAAGCCGGCCTGGAGCCATTCCCCACCCCCCTCCTCCTCCCGCCGATGGAATGCCAGAGAGAGAAGCCTTTCGTGCCCTCCAGGTTTAAATATGCAAAATCGCAGAAGCGTAATTGGACTAAAAAGCTGTCAATTAATTTCAGCTCCAATCCACGACACTATGTCATCATGTTTCAGAGAATAGCTAGATCTTAGGTTTGGGACAGAGAAATCAGCAGATGTGTACTCCATGACAAAGAGAACCTGTACACTTTCTGGGAAAGGTGTGTGAATCATTTGTGTACTTCCTCTTAATAGGCAGAGCCATCCTTTCTATTGGCATAGAACAGAATATTCCAACTGGGCTGTCAGATGAAAGTACAAATATCTCTTCCAAAATGAGGAAAACAGACAGATTTCATAGAGCTTGATTTTACTTCTGACCTTTAAATTGGGGATGTGGAGTAAAAGAAGGGAAGGGAATGATTTTGGTGGCAATACCCCTCTATTAAACATGTCCATTGTTCTGGGTCAAAAGGGACATCCATCAGTATTGCAAAGTACTCAGTGGAGCAGCTGTGGTTGTCCAGTGTAGGCAGGTTACAAACCACTGCCACGTATTAGCCATCTGGGAGCAATTGGAAATGCCTGCCATTATCTGCCATGGGCAGCAATTTGTAGGAGCTATGGTGCATTATGATGGATTAGCTCTGCAGCTGAAGGTGTCACAACCCATTTCTCTGCATCTTCTTTGGGATAACACTGCAAAGCAGAGGCTTTTATTGTTGCAGTTTCAGGGTAAGGAATCTAATTGGTGATGATGCTGTAGGGCAGAAAGGAAGAAAGGCTTAAATAGCCACTGTGCCTGTGAACAAAGCATGCACTTCAGTTCAGCACTTGGCTGCCGTCATGGTTACCTACTTCAGGAGATTCCTTATTCAGGAATTATTTACATGCTTTCATGGACATTGCAGCTATGCCATTAACACCAGTCTGGGACTTGTTTGGCAGGATGCTTCTTCAAGGATTGGTGATCTGCCCTCTCAGTTCTACTGCTTCATCTCCAACTCTCTATGCTCTGGCTGACTTTCTCCTCTGCCACCAGCCTTAGGCTACTCTGATAGTCCTTGGCAGCCCTGCTCCTTGCAGCTCCTGCCTCAGGGAAGGCACTGAGTCTGTGGTACCTCTCTGTGTGACACTGACTTGGACACTTGTTGGGAGTGTGAGGCCTCCATTGTCTTCAGCCTACCTGTGAACCTTTATGAACAATCTCTCTGTCCCTCTTATAAATGCAGCTGATGAGGTAGTTTACATCATCATCTCATCTCATGTCATATCATGTCATCTCATCTCACCTCAGTTTATCTTTATTCTCATTCTGCTTCAGTAGGTTGTACAAAGGCTGCCTAATCTGTACAAATACAGGCATACAGATGTATTTTACTCTCATGATGCTCACATGCACATGCACTACCACACACTGCTGCTGATGTGTATGTAAGTACTGTGGTAGTAGACTTCTTTCAGTGTGCAGCTGATCATGTTTACATTGTTTCTGAAGCAGGCACCAACAAGAAGTTTTGTACTTTTGTTTCTTTATTTGTTTGTTTTTATTTTTTGTTTTGTTTTGTTCTTTCAAAAGAGCCTGGAAGCTATGCATTTTAATTTACTTTTTTAAAGCAGAATGGCACCTGGCTGTGTGAATACCAACTACCCTTTATTTCTAACCACTGCTCTGACCACTGTCCAGGCCTGTTTCCCTAGAGCTTAAAGGGAAAATAAAATACCGTGTTTGTTGGGCTAGCTACTCAGTCTGTTGCTGGCTGTTGGCTGATCTCCGAACTCAAGAAAATAACTACAGATGACTCTTTCATTAAAAATCTTTCAAGAAGGCTTAATTGTGTTTAAGGAGGAACAAAGCAGTCTAAAACATCAAGCAGGAGGTTCCTTACACTTCTGTCCTTTCTTTCAGCCAGCTGAGTGAGGGCTTTGTACAGAAATGCAGGACATTTGTGAGGAAAAAGTGAATACTTTCTAAATTTCAGAAAGACCTTTAAAGTCCTACATCTTCTGGCAGGTTTTGTCTTTGTCCCAACAAGCAAAAAGAAAATGATTTCTACTTTCTAGGATCAGATCTCTGTTTAGCTCCTTTAACTGGAATTTGAATACTGAACCTGACCAGCAGTTAGTGTGCATTACCTTTCACTAGAGCAAAACAAATTATTGGCTGAATGAACTTGTAGCACTTATACTCTGTCATGTTGGTATTAGCATCAGTAACTGCATGTCTTCAGCCCTCACTGATTTCCTCTGATAAATATCTAGTACTATGCAAGAATGACAGCAGTAGCAACAAGACAAGTCATTTTGATGGGGACAGGGCTGACATGAGGACCTTCTGTCCAGATGATTCTGTAATACTCCATATGACATTCTTTCTGCTGTAAGACACAATAAACAGTCTTAAACTGCAGACTCATTGTGATTAGAAGATAGATGTTATGTGGACCTATTCTTCGAAATGTGAAGCGTAGTCTGCTCTTGCAACAATATTTATCCATTCCTATTCACTTATTAACCTTACAGTACTCTTTCACAACCCCTTTGAGAGACTGACAGTCAAAAGAAAAATAGAAAATGCAGTATAGATACCAACCAAAGACATTTATTTGTTACTCCTTACTGCTTCACAAATAAGTGAAGTTGTAAGGCTGGGATGGGTGGTAAACTGGGAAATATGAAGCTATCCCAGTCATGTTACACAGGGGCTGGGAGATGAATGTTGTGCTGGTGATGTGAAGGGATGAGTTAGAGAGCAAGTGCAAGCACACAGGATATAGGAGAAGTCATGTGGTGAAAAGAGACAGATCTGGCTATAACCTGCCTTACTGCACACTGCCCTGTGCAAACATGCTGTTTCTGTAAGCCACTGGCAAGTAGCAGATGGAGTTAGTGCAGTGCTGGGGAAAGGCAACTCTTCTGTGGCTTTTTCTTCATGCTAAACGGGTTTGTGCCTGGACCAGGGTCGTTTTACAAACTTCTGATGTTCCCTGTACCACAGATTTGGTTACGTATAGTGAGGAAAGGTGTGATTAAAAGAAGCACATCAAGTAGATTTAAATTTCAGTGAAAGTGCACGTACACCACACAGAAGGGAATGTCAGCTCTCTTTGCTTTAAGGAGGAGACCAAGAAACTTTTTGCGTCTAACCTTTTGGTGAGAAATGACAGAAGAAAACATTGTTGCATGTTATATATAGGTTGTAATTACTTTTTTGTCTGGTATGCATAATAGCCACTGTGTCAATGAAGGCAAGATGGTCTCAGAGAAAACAAGCCACTGTGTCAATGAAGGCAAGATGGTCTCAGAGAAAACAATTTGTCACTTTTAGAGAGTTTCTAATAGACCAGCACAGCAACACTTTTTCTGAAGTTCCATAAGAAAAATGCAGAAGAGGTTACCTGTTGGGGTATTAACCTAAATCTTGCCACACAAGATATTGGTGGATTGCATATTACATTTTGAAGAGGTGCCTCATATGTCACAGCTATCAATACAAGCTTGGAAACTGCAGGTGGAAAGCAGATAAAATCATGAAAGAAAAAGGAGGAAGTAATCTTAAGTGTGAAAAGCAAAAAATACGCTAGAATCGTCCCTTTTGAAAGCATAGAATTCCTAACAGGTCTACAGGCAAAGTGTCAAGGGATGAGGCAGAAGAGGGGACAGTCGGCCCTTGTTTCTGCTGTGAAGCAGCACTGGGGCAGGGACACACCAACATCCAGTCGCAGCCAGGGCAGAAGTGAGTGGACTCAGGGAGGGGCTGTGAACATTCTTTCCTTGGCATCTGTAAAAGAGACAGCACCCAAATAACCTCGGGCTTAATTCAGGAGTGGTAGTGGTGCTGGTACTTTTCAAGCTGCATGGAGGTGATGACACCATAGACTTGAAGAGGAAAACCCAAGCTGTGTGCCAGAGCAGAAAATAGTGCTTGTGACTGCAAGCAGGTGGATGAGGTATGCATGGTAACTGCCAGGCTCAGAACATTTAAAAAGGCACAGGGGCATTTAATATATCAGTGCCTGGAAAATTAGCTAAACGTTTCTTAGAGAAATGTTACTCTTCCACCTGTGGGGAGAGACCTTACATGCCTCTCCTGTAGGTTTTATTCTGGAGAATTGGCAGGGTGTTTGCTGAGGAAAAATGACAATGAATAAGCAGGTAGGATCATGCCATATCACTGCTCTCTACTCTGCTGTCCCAACAGATATGTGAGTTTGGACCAGCATCTGGTATGGGGTTTCATCCTGTTTAGCTGGAGGCACTTGGTGTGCATATATTTGGCTCCAGACCAGGCACACAACTATAAAGTCAGTGGAGGAGTAGCCTGCTTCTTAGGAAGGAGGATTTTGTCTTGGGTAGGAAAAGGTTTCTCAAAATGGTGAAATCTGTGCAAGGTGCAGGGACCCTGAACATGATGTCACAGTGATCGGAAGGGATTCATCAAAGAGGCCACTTAGACAGATCATTCTTGGCCTTAATCTCTCTGGGTCTTAAAACTGGAGAAGTTTTCTTTCTCTGTCTCAAAGGAAGTTATTGAGGACAAAGACACTGTTGATGCTCAGCTGTCACAGTAAGGCACAGTAGGTACTTCAGGTTTGCAAAACCCTGTGAAAAGACATGAGCAGCACTAATTGGCTTTTGTTATTTTCTTAGAGCACGTTCTGGGGCATTCATTCCTGTGGCCTCATTTCAGCTGCATGGCAGGTATTCATTAATGCTTCTTTGCCTGCTATATAAGTTTTCTCTTAGCATTTTGAAAAGGCCTGATTTATTTTTGTAGGGATGCCTTTGGAGAAGCTCTGGCAATTCTTGCAAGAGCTGTGTAAGATGTAATGACCCTTGGCTATCAGTGGCAGTTGCAGAGGTAGGAGGATAGCCAGTGTGTTTTCCACCTGCTTGCCCAGGGTCAGGGACAGGTAGATTACAGCAAATTGAAACAAAACGATAGTGATCCCAGCCTCAATGCAGCTGATCTCATATACAGGCAGCTCAGGGTTTTGGTTTTCTGGGCTGTATTTTCTATTAAATCCTTTCCATAGCCTTCTGAAGATCAGAAAATGGTAGCCACATTTTTCTTTTCCTTTCTCCGTGAAGGATGGCCCCATACATCTTCCTGCTTCCAGCTACAAAGTTTGATTCTGCTTGGACCAGGACATGAATGTAGTCTGAAGCAGGGCAGGAAGGAGTGACTTAGAGATGTGCCTGAGCAGGGGTAACTGTGACCCTCATGTCTCATCTCCAGACACAGAGAAGTTTTCCAACAAGGTAGTCAGTACTGTGATACAAGGGAGCAGAAGTTCAGCATCTCTCTCTCTTAAAAAAAAAAAAAACAACCAAACTGCTGACTAATGAAGGCTAGCTACTGCTGTTGTTATAATTCCTTAATCTTCAGTACCAGAAAATCAAGTCTTCTGGATCAGTTTCCTCTTTCTGTCTCCCATATAACTGCAGCAAAGACAAAATACATCACTTCACATTCTGTACTTGTGGATAATGGCTGTACCTGAGAGCAGCTGTGGGAGATCATTACAGTTGAGTCAAGGGACCTGAGATATGCTATTGAGCTCCTAGGATTATGCAACAAAATATTACTCTGCAGTTGGAATTACATCACAAAATGATTTGAGTTTTGTTTCTGAAGCCATTATTTATAAACAGAAGTAATAAATATGTATTTACTGTGTTTACCTGAACAAAATGTCTTAGGATCATAGAATCATAGATTCATTAAGGATGGAAAAACCTCCAGGACAGTCAAGTCTAACTTTTCACCAAAAATCACCGGTTGAGAAAACCAGAGTGCTATGTGCCAGATCCAGTCCTTGAAGATTTTAAGGGATGGTGACTCCACTGCCTCTCTGGGCAGACTCTTCCAGTGGTTGACACCCCTTCTGTGAAGAAATTCAGGTCTAACCTGAGCCTTTTCTAGTATGGCTTGAGGCCATGTCCTCTTGTCCTATCACTGGCTGGGAGAAGAGACCAATTTCCACTTGGCTACAACCTCCTCTCGGGTGGCTGCAGACAAAAAAAGGTCTTTCCCGAGTCTCCTTTTCTCCAGGCTGAACAAATCCCGCCGTTTCAGCCACTTCTCTTAGCTCTTACTCTCTGGACCCTTCTCCAGCTCCACTGCCCATCTCTGAACATGCCCCAGCACCTCAATGTCCTTCCTGAATTGAGGGACCCAGAATGAGACACAGAACCTGAGATGCATCCTTGTCAGTGCCAAGTACAGGGGGACAATCAATGGCCCGATCCTGCTGGCCACGCTATTGCTGATATGGGCCAGGATGCCATTGGCCTTCTTGGCCACCTGGACACACTGCTGCCTCGTGTTCAGGCACTGATGACAAGCACTTCCAAGTCCTTTTTCCCAGGGCAGATTTTCAGCAACTGCCCCAGCCTGTAGATCTGCATGGAGTTATTGTGACCCAAGGGCAGGATCTGACACTTGGCCTTATTGAACCTCATACACTTGGCCCTGGCCCATTGCTCCAGCCTGTCCAGATCCCTCTGCAGATCCTTCTGTCCTCCAACAGATCAACACTCCCATCTAACTTAGTGTCACCTGTGAACTTAGTGAGGTGCACTCAACCCCCTGCTCCAGACCATCAGTAAAGATATTAAACAGGGCTGGCACCAATACTGAGCCCTGGGGGATACCACTGGTGTGCCTGGACACCAGCTGGATGCAGAACCATTCACCTCCACTCTCTGGGCCCAGCCATGCAGGC
The DNA here is from genome assembly GCA_013397915.1 of Daphoenositta chrysoptera. Lineage (NCBI taxonomy): Eukaryota > Metazoa > Chordata > Aves > Passeriformes > Daphoenositta > Daphoenositta chrysoptera. Next base: position 455,615 of record VZRO01003424.1, read on the forward strand.
AGTTTTTAACCCAGCAAAGATGCACCTGTCCAAGCCATGGGCTGCCAGCTCTTCCAGGAGAATGCCATGGGAAACAGAGTCAAAGGCTTTGCTGAAGGTCAGGTAGACAACATCCACAGCCTTTCCCTCATCTCTAGGCAGGTCACCTGGTCATAAAAGGGGATCAGGTTGGTCAGGCAGGACCTGCTTTCCTAAACCCATATTGGCTGGGTTTGATCCCCTGGTTTCCTGTACGTGTCTTGCAACAAACTTTCAGGGGAAAAATATATGCAGAAAATAATTTTATAAGACTTTTATGGCAAAAAAAATTTTCTTCACATAAACTTGGAACACTTCAGTATTTCAGCCATGCCGATGAGTTTATCAGTGCATCATTGTGTCACTTGATAGCACCAAAAAATTGTAAAAGGATACACATATACTCCACAAACTAGTGTGTAAGTGGGCAGAGATGCAGATAATTTTCTTCACTGCAAAGGCTATAAAAATGGTCACAGTGAATTAGACCAAAGGTCTATCTAAGGCAGGATGCCTTTTTCAGTCGTAATCAAAACCAGGTATGTAGAGGAAATTAGGACCAGGGAAAGCATATGTGAAATTTCCCTCAGGGTCCAATTATTTTCAGCTTGGTAACTCCCTTGTTTAGAACTGGGATCAGTTTATTCTTCCAGCTTACTAAATATTCCACAACCGGACATAGGAGAGAAGTGGATGATAAGCTAGTGGAAAAGCTTTAAGCTTGTCCAGCTGTGAAGATAATACTTTAGTAAATCATAGAAACAGATACCACAATGATGAGGGAGTTTAGAAAGCCCAGTCATGTATATAATCCTGTAGTTAACATGTTTTGTAATGGAAGGTGTGATTACTGGGTAAAGTAGAATATAGTTTACAATGGCTAAAATGGCTGAGAATATGATCTCTAAGCATCTTCCTTTGTAGCTCAATGACTGTCAAAAAGGCTTGTGTCTACTTTCATATCTATAAGCCACTCCCTGTACTTCTAATCATAAACTGTTTACTCCAAGAACCCCTCCAGCAAGTTCAAACAAACAAAGCAACTGGTAAAGTGGTAGCTGCATGTGAATGTCTGGGGAGAGGGATGTTATAAATGCTGACAATAGATGGGCTCAATATATTGTTTGAGAAAGTTGTAGCTAGTTGCCTCATTCATCATAGTGACAGCAATACTGACAGCTCTCTGCAGTGCTTCATCTGTGAAATGATGGATCAGCAACGAGGGGTAGCTGGCAGAAGGCTCTTGAAACATCCAGGGCTTTCAAAGTCTGCTTTCTCTGTCATGCTTTATTCGTGCTGCATAATGGACAAGCACAGGCAGTGTGCTGAATTATAGGCTTGAGCCTTGAGATCCTGTCCAGGGATAATTTTCCTAAATCTGCACAATTCTCTCCTTTTCAGATGTGCACAATAGCAAAGCCTGTGGCAGAAGTGGGGAAGGTGAGACCTCTTCAGGACCTGGCCACTCAGAGCTGTTTGAAGTCTGTGCAGACATGCAGAGCATTTACTTAGGACAGTGGGAGAGGCCAGACTTATCTGTGATTTGCATTTGGAATAGAATTGGCCTGGATGTAGATGCTGATGACCAGAGATTATTTAAAGCCATAAATCAGTCTATGAGCTGTATGCAGAGGGGCAAATTAATGGTGACATAAATCTAATGGCTGGTGTAGCTCAAAGAGCATGTCAAGTTACAGTGCCATGACAACAGCAGATGTATTCAGAGAGGATGTGAAATAGACTTTAAAATTTGGCAAAGATAGGTTGAATAAAAGTAATATGTGCAGGACATGAGTGAAATGCTCCCTGACAGCACCATGATATTCAGCTTTTTCTACTTTATTGCTGTGAAGCTGATAGGAGACTTGTTACGGCAGAGCAGTAGCAGCATCTAAAGCCGTATTTTAGTTAAGGGTTGCAGTCAGTGCTTTCATTATAAAACTTACTCCTGCAGATAATATAGTACTGCAATAAAAACATTCACTCCGGCCTGAAAAGTGCTGTATGACAGTTTGGTCCAGGAGCACAAACAGAGCAATGACACAGCCCAACTGGAAGTCTGCTCAAGTCAAGGGCAAGGCTTTTGTTTGCTTCCTGATCAGGCTCCGTGTAAGCTGAGTGGCTGTGAGATGAATTAGCAACGCTGAATATCCAGTGTCAGCAGAGCATGAACAGTGAAAGCGCATGTTTCCCTGCAGGGACTATTGTCTGAGCACACTAGCTTTATAAGATGCACACTAAGTGAGCAAATTGCCAAAACACGACACAGATCTTGGTTAATAAGTTCACTTTCCCCTTCACTTAAAACACATACCTGTGACGTGAGCAGGGGCCAGTCAGCAGAGCTGCACACATGGCACAGATCAGACCTTTGCTTGGATCCATCACTCTTGACACTGTGAAAGGGGTCAAAATATCCAAATTATGACTTAAGTATTGTTTATTTGCCCTGAAGTCAGAGCAAAGAGGAAGGTGAGTTGTGATATGGAAGTGTGTGGTTCCAAATTTATTATCTCAGTCCAGTGGCTGAAGTGGGGTTACAGAGGAGTTGCTAATAAGGCTCCAAACAGCCATTTTCCTGCTGAGGGCCTTCCCAGGACCAGGTCCACCATGGTTTCTTACAAGGCAATCCAGCTCGAATGGGTCCAGGTGCTTTGTGGATGAAGCTTTCTTCGGGTGTTTTTGAGGCTTGAGTGGCTTGAGTTGTGGTTCAACATGTGGTTGGCAGAAGAGGTATTCACAACTTCATGAGTGTGAAAGGTCCTCCAACTGAAGGGTAGATTCCTGTGTTATAAGACATGGAAAATGGGGATTCTCCAGCCAATCAAGTCTTCCTCATGAAGTGAAATAATGGCAGTAAAACCACTGTTTTTCAACCTTCTTCAGTTTTCAGATCCCTAAAGTATCTGGAGGTTGAAGATGCACACAACTGTATACTGAATTTAAGACAACAAATTTAAGACAACCAATATAGGCTTCTCTTAATTACCTTTTTTTTCAGGTGTGCTTAGTCTGAGGGCCTTAAAGGGTATGCAGATCACACACTGAAAATCAAAGCCTTGAAATGGGTGTTCTAAAGGGATGAATTATTCTCAAGTGTCACAATATCTGATTTACTTTGAGGTTTAATCAGGCTGAAGTAAATGTTAGAATTTAAACTGGACATGGCCCAGCAAGGTGTACTTGCAGCCCAAAAAGCCAGCCACATCATGAGCTGCAACAAAAAAAAGGATGGCCAGGAGGTCAAGGGGGGATTCTCCCACTCTGCTCTGCTCTTGTGAGACCCCACATGAAGTGCTGTGTCCAGTTCTGGGGCCCTCAGCACAAGAAAGATGTGGACCTGTTGTAGTGGGTCCCAAGGGGGGAGACAAAAATGCCAGGTGGGATGGAACAGCTCTCTCTTCTGGCTGAGAGAGTTGGGCTGGTTCAGACTGAAAAAGAGAAGGTGTCTCTGTTCTCTCTCTCTGGGGAGACCTTATTATGGCCTTTCAGTAAACTTAAAGGGGGCTTGTAGGAAAGATAGGGACATACGTTTTAGCAGGGCCTGTAGTGGTACAACAAGGGCTAATGTTTTAAAGTAAAAGAGGATGGATTCAGACTAGATTTAAGAAATATTTTTTTTTATGATGAGGGTGGTGAAACACTGGCACAGGTTGCTCAGAGAGGTGGTCGATGGTTAATGTCACATCCTTGGAAGAGTTCAAGGCCAAATGGCATGGGGCTCTGAGCACCCTGATCTTGTTGAAAATGTCCCTGCTTATTGCAGGGATTCTGTATTAGATGACCTTTAAAGGTCCGTTCCAACTCAAACCATTCTATGATTCTTTGATTAGCTCTCTCCCAAATAACTGAAGCATGCAAAGAGTTACCTGGCTGTGAAGATTTGCATCACCTTTGGGTTGGAGCATAGATTTGCTATTTTATGAGAGCAGGAATTCAGATGTGAGTGGCCCTGAGTAGTGCGGTGTGTACCCTGTCCTGGCGCTTGTACAGAAGAGCTGTTCCATGACCTCTTGTGTGGTTTGTGCTGCTGAGCTAGTGACCTCAGACAGAACCCGGCTACTGGAGAAGGGTTCCTCTCATTGTGGTCTGATTTTAAGTCATTATTTCATCTGAAGTAAGTCAAACTAACAGGGCTTTGGAAAAAAAATGACAGTGGCTGGCTTTACTTGAACTCCATAAGCTGAACTGATCTGGAGTTCAGATTGTGATCTGCCTGTCAGAAGAGGTCAGTTGTGCCCAAGGGTGGGGCATGTCTGTACTGTTGCACCATGTGAAGCTTTTCCATGTTTTAACATGTGTGAAGACTAGTTCTGTTTGTGGTTTTATCATTTTTCTAATGACATTTGTTTCTATGACCGTCAGTTTGACAGCAAAACTGTGTATTTTCATTAATCTGTATTTCTTGATGTTTTTAAAAAAATTGACTTCTGAAATTTAAAGAGGAAAAAAGTTCAGCGTGAGGCATTATAATTTAGGATAGTCAGGTTTCAAACTTGAAAAGTTCTGTCAAATTAGTTATTTGATCTATAATCCCATTTTCAACTCAGTGTCCTGGTATTTTCTGAACTACTGATAATTTGTGTATTCTAAAGCAACTGATACATCTTAAGGCACTGGATTTGTATATTTTTGCCACCTCTTTGTTTTTATAAAAGGAAAAATAATGCTATTTTGATCTTGCATTTTAATTTCCAGGCGATATGCATTTACACAGACATTATTTAAGTATGAGGTTTGCTTACTGCTTCATCATGTTAACAGGAATGGGAAAGAACAGTTGCAAAATTAATCCAGTTTATCATTTATCCATTCTGGTCACCCGCCAACATCGTGAAGCCCTACGACCTTTTCTTAAATGTGTTGTTTGTTTTAAGTATATTCAGGACTGCTCCAATGTGCAGAACTGTCAGGAGGTGGACAGATTGTCCCGCTGGGAAATCTTAAGACCATGCTTTACGTTCCAGATACATGGCTACCGTTATTCTGTGTTGGCATTATGCAGACCTGCTTGCTGGGATCACAGTCCTATTGTCAACTCAACAGAAATATGATAAGAAACTGATTGAACAGAGGGATCTGACTCACAGCTGTAGATCTGTACACCTTCTGCTAATCACTCTGGAGCTGAAATGTGTCTTTTTCATCTCTACATGAAATTTGTGAACCAATGAGAGACAAAACATACTATCTTTAAGAAGTACTGGTTTGGCAGTACCTAAAAACTAGTGTATTTTTACGTTTGGTTCCAATAAAATCAAAAGTTTAAACATAATTTAAAAAAATAGTTTTTAGCTTTTTTCTCCTTTAAATTAAGATCTTAAAGTGTATGAAGGTTTGCAATGCAATTAATAGAGACTCGGGCATTATTATTTGTTGTAGTTATTTGTAACTGTGGCACTCAGTTCTTTTTTTCTATTATGTCCTTAGGAGACAGTAAACAGCACAGCATACAACAAACACATGCTTATCATTCGTATAGCTACTTACATCTTACCTTCTATTCATCATGCATGAAGTCATATAAGTTGTAAATGTGGCAGCAGTATATGATAAGGCCAGAAGTTTTGTGTTGAAAATGTCAGAGTTTAAGGAATAAAGAATTCAGAGAGATGAAAGAAATCAGATGCATGGGGGCTTGTGGAATTTAAATCCATTATTTGTAACTGTGCTTTTATCTTTAATCAGAGACCCACTAAATGCTCCTAGTATGAGAATAGTCAGCATCTCTGGAAACAGTGCCCATCATAGACCATGAACATTTCCTCATAACAAAACCTTAAGGCACTGGATTTAACACTACAATACACGGGTGCAGGCTCTTTGACAGAATCCTTAAAAAGGAAATGCCTTGTAGTGATGCCTTAGACTCAAGGCATCGGTAGAGATGCACTTTGGTGTTAGAAACCTTTTGTGTGGGGCATGGGTGGGCCCAGCTCTCTGGATGCAGGATGGTGGAGATGTACCATGCGAGAGGCACAAGCAGCACCACAGGACTGCAGATGGTGAGAGCAGCTGTGGGCCAGCTCCACACAGCTTGCAGATTCCTTCCCAGGCACGATATTCGTACAGTATCGGGCTGTGGGGTCAGCAGGACTCACAGTGCTGTACTGGGTGGTCACAAACTCCCAGTTCCCTGTCAAACAGTGAGCACTGGGTTTAACTGCAGGAGCTGAAGCCCAGGAAGACCTTTTGGTGAAACCATATCACCTCTAGGGAATTGCCAGCACACTTCTCCTACGATGTCCTGTGGAGATTCCCACCACCCTTACTGCAGGGGTGAGAGATGGGTGTAAACTCTCTTGTTCACGCCACACCTTCGAGGACACCTTAGATAACCCCAGCACTGTAGTAACTGGCACACACCCCCCTATGGCTTTTGCAGAGGTGCAGCTCATGAGGAATGTTTTAGATTATACACCTGTGGCTTTGCAATTACGGAATTTGCAAAACCCACATAAAGTTACTTGGTTCCTACACATATATATTTTACATATTACAATACGCAGGGAGTAGTAGAATCAGGTAGTAAGTTTATGGCCAAATGATATTTCTCTGATGGATACTATTTCATGTTAATGCAGGGAAGGAGAAAAGACCAGGAGATACTGCCTCTTAACAGCATTGCAGTAAGACTGAAAATATGAAATACAGAAAATGTGTTTATATCCCTCCTCTATCTCATTCAGAGCTATCTGACATGAAAAATTCAGACAGAGTCCTCCATTTGGGAATTTTCCAAGCTTGGCCCATGTCCCAGTCAAAGACATGCATACTTAAATTGGAAAACCTGAAAATCCAATTTAAAATAATGCATTTTAGCACATTTCTATGTTTATAAGAAGATTCTGAGTAGTTGCTGTTCAGCAGGGGAACAAAATCCCTTTTCAAAACTGTGTATGCCACAGAATGGAATTGTTATCCAGAGGTCAGTTGTCCTCTATGCTTTTATTTACTTTTGGGATGATTTTCAGTTACTGTAAGGTCATGCCCTTGGGATGTGAAAATTTTAATTAAAAGAGTGAGTTTTTATGAGGAATGATGCACAGTTATACATCACAAAATGTCTGCAACGGCATCTAAATATGGCTACTCAAAGTATGATTCAAATTTTCTTTCCATTAAATACGTCAAGCCATGAACTAAGACTCTAGAGGGCTTGCTAAGTTTTCAAGAGGTTTGGGCTCAGTTTACTAGATGTCTGTGCCAGTTCCATCTCCATGAGTTTGGATTACAAACATCATTGATAGCATCATATGGCTTCAGCTCACTGATGCTTGAAGAAGAGGAATGGCAGCAATAAGGAACTGAATGTCCTCTGCAGGGTATGTTTTTTATGCATACACCTCCGTTTCTGCCTTTTAGAGTGGCTCCTTTTGACACCAAGTCTTACCATGTGGACTTTACTTGGCTCATGACTGCAAAGGAGCAGAGTTTCATTTATAACTTTCCCTAAAACAGCTGCTGTACTTTCAACTCCTTTAAATCAGAGGCTTCTGCAGCTGCATATTTCAGGGATGCAGAAGGCTGGTTGTGTTCTCAATATTTCTTTTGATGTTAGACAGCTCAGGATAAGATAAAATTGTGAACACTCCTTGGGTTATAACTTGAATTTACAATCTTGACAGCTCTGTTCAGGCACAGCGCCAAAAAGCTCTTGGTACATTTAAACAACGATAGGACGAAGTGATATTGTCTCCTAAGGGATAACAGGAAACAACTTGGCCTTTCAGAAATGTTACATTGATGTGCTTTCCTAGGAACATCAAGTCTAAGTATGGCAATCTCCTGGTAAAGCATCTCCTGGGATCTCAGTTGAAAGAAAGGTATGATATGATAAAACTCCTGGATGGAATGAAAATAAGGAAAAAGAATGAAAATAGGAAAGCAGTTTCCCATTAAATAAACTGTAAATCTGCAGGAATAATTTCTCTATAGGAAAAGTGATTCTTTGTTCATTAAAGAGCAGTTTGAAGGGACACTTCCATAGTAATTGTTATGTGATGTAAGTGCATGATGGACTCTCAGTGTAATCTAAAACTTGTCATTGTCAGATAATACCTATGAATTTGTCGTTCTTTATTTTTACAGCAGTCATTTCTGTTTCATCTTGGGCAAAATGAATATCAAAATTCAATCTTGTAAGTCATGCCTCTGCATCAATAGTGAAAGGCTAAACAATGAAAATGTGGGCTGAGTAAGGCAGACAGTTTTTATGAAAAGAGGCATAGATAAAGACAGAGGTGCTCAATGCTATCTTTTCCTCACTCTTTGCTGGTGGACTTCCCAGAGACAGGACTTAAGGAGAGTGAGAACAACCAGCAAATCGATGAAGGCTGAGTCAGGGATTACTTGCACAGACTCAACACCTGTGAGGCTGTGGAACCCCAAAGGCTCCACCTAAGGCTGCTGAGAGAGCTGGCCAACGCCTATGTAAGGTCACCCTCAAGCATTTTTGAGAGGCTGTGGAGAGTTTGGGGTGAATCCCAGCAACTGAAGAAAGGCAAATACCAGACCTGTCTTCAAAAAAGGAGAGGAAAGATGATCTGGGGAACCTCAGGGCAGACAAGTCTCACTTTGCTTCTGGAGAAAATCATGGCATGCATTCACTTGGAGCACATCCCTTGCTGCATGAAAGAGACGGTGACTGGGACTACCAGCACCATTGACCAGGGGTGAATCAGATCTGAGACAGCCGGTTACCTTGTGTGATAAAGTGTTTGTGGGCAAGGGGAGAACACGGGATATAACTTCAGCAAGGTTTCCAGCAGTATCCCACAAGGTCCATGAATCCATGCTAGAGACTGGAGTCTGGGTGTGTAAACACCTGGTCGACTGGTCAAGATGAGAGGTGGTGGTCCCAGGGCCAAATCTGCCCGAAGGCTCATGCCCCATGGAGTCTTTCAGGATCTGCTCTGGAGCCTTTTCTGGTTTCCATTTCTGGTGGTGAGCTGGGGAAGTCACAAGAGCACTCTGCCAGGTTTGTCGGTAACACCAAGGCTGTGGGTCTGGGGTTAGTTCATCTGGAGCCTCAGGGCACCCAGCAGCACCTCAGTGCTGATGGAGAGGGCATCAATGAGACAGGGACAAGCTCTTTATAGCAGTGCTTGGCAGCATGCAAGAAGCTACTTTTGCTTTCCAAGGATAACAGCCAAACCCTGGAGCAGCTGCCCTGGGTGCCCTGAGGTCTCCGCTCTTGGAGGCTGCAAACCTAGAGCTGAGCTACTGCTCTGTGCAGGTGCTGAATAAGGGGCCCGCTGGGGCCCACATTTCCCACCACTGCTCTGGGAAGTGCTCTATGGCTTTATGAAGCAGAGAACAATATAGCACTGTTTTTTAAAGTCCAATTGAAGGTTTCACATCAGCACAGGTCTGATTATGCAGTAGATGGAATTTTCGGTCTTTGCTTTACTAAAACATTTTATCATTTTAGGCAGTAAATGGGATGAATCAAATCCATGATCAAAATGCTGTGACTTTGCAGTAGTGAAGACAAGGGCAACCTGCTCTCTGTGGACTGCACGTCAGGTGCCATGGTCTTTGCTTAAACTCATTTACACCTTTGTAATGCATTGTAAAACTGTTACTGTCCTGATTGCTCAGTCCTTTCAATCTCCATTGAGGGAGTGGAAATCAATAAATAAAACTGGAGTCCCACATTTTTTCTCTGGCAACTGTGAAATTTTAGCAATTTCTAGGAAAAAATACCCTATTGGCATTTTTTCTGCTTGCCCAAACTGAAAGAAATATGGGTGAATAAACTTTCAAATGTCTTTCTGAAATTAACCACTCCTCTCCTTTGAGACCTTGCCAAAGATGCAAGGACGGTTACCCTGATTTCTGAGTAATTTCCATGGCAATATTTTCTCATTCATATTTTGGTTTTGAACTATCAGTCTTGCTACATATCTTATTATTCAGCCTTATCTAGACAGAGACTTTTCTACAGTGCAAAGTCTATCTGTTTTGGTATACCCAGGAGAGTTTACAGTGGTAGCTATCATACTAAGAAGTAAGCAGAGGCTAGCAGATTGATTTGCTGTGGCAATAGAGAGGAGTCTGATACTGATAGGCCTAACTGAGGGCTCATGCTTCACCCAGCAGGCTTCAGAAGGCTGCTTGTTATTTCATTTTTTGGCTTAGAATAATGTGATAAATGACCTCTTGTCTTGCTTTGTGGCTCTCTTTGCTCCATTTATTTGTTGTCATCATGCTCCCATGAATATTTCATCATTATTTCTACAAAACATTGCCCAGCAGGTTACATGAACATTAGTGTTTGAGAAAACAGAATTTGTCAGTACCAAGCTTTTGAAGAGGTTTACCATTTATTCATAGCAGAAGGGTGGAGAGGGTCATAAGAAGCTCACTGACTTAATGAAGAGATGAAGGAGGAGGTAGTGAAAGAAAATGGAGAGAACTGATCATTCTGCAAGCTGTTGTAGGCAATATAATACTTGCATACACACCATTTTTTTTTTCTTGGTTACTCTAATTGTGACACTGTTGTATCTTTATAAAACACTTAGGAAAGACACTGCAGATTCATTGACTTCATTGCCCATGACCAAAAAGAAAAAGATTATGGAAAGTAATAAGCAGCAGGCATTGTGCATACAGCTTATTCAAGGCAGCTGGAAGAACTGTGCATTGTGTGGCAGAGCAGTTCTGGAGAGAATGAAATACTGCAACAACAAAGATCTTGATGAGATCGTGCCTGTGTTAGTCTAGGAGAGGTTATGTGCACATACTTTTTACATTGTAGTGACTGATTGCAGGGTTTGACCCCTAGCAATTCCCAGATATGCCATTTCCCAGCATTCATATACCCGAGGTGGTTTAGAGGCTGAATATTAAAGTACATGACTAAGAAAAAATGTTTTGTGAGCTCAGTTCTATGCTTTGCAAACTATTAATTTTCTCTGTCATGAGCTGTGGAAATTCGTATACTCTGTGGTTATAAACTGGTTAGCTCATGGAGAAGAAATTCTCATATAAGGTAGGACAAAAAGAGGTGAGATTTTTATAAGAGGCAAGAAAAAGGAAGAATTTGAGCTTTATTTAGACAAAAGAGCTGAGAGGTAGCAGCAGGTCAGTGTAGTGCTTTCAAACAGTTGCTGGTTTCAAAATGGGTATATTACTTTTTGTGTTGCAAGGGCCAAAAAATTGTTCCTCAACAGCAGAAGTTCCAGTTCTGCTTAAGTGCAGAATTTTTTTATGTGCATAGTTGGGATGACCTGTTATTCTTCCCAAGCCTGGTGTCAACGTCCCGTTGCTTATTCCTGACTCACCAGGTGGATTCCCCACCTATTTCTACTGGATTAGAGCCAGCCCTGGTCCTAGACCTCAGCCTCCCACTGTTTCTGTTAAATATATGGAGTCTGCATCCACTCATGTTGCAATGAATGTGTGGGGACACCTCTACATGCATTGATGTACAAAGGTACGTACAGGCTTTCAACCCTGCGTGTCAATAAAGAAGTCAAACCTTGCACACAGTTGTGTCTGGATAAAGACAACACAAAATTACTAGGCCAACTCAAGCAGAAGGTGAGTTCATAGGACAGCTAGTGCCACTCTTAGAAAAGCTTTGTTCTCCTAATGCTCTGCCAGTTCTCCTTCTTCCAATATCACTCAGCGCCTAATATGTGGCACCTGGTGTTTTAGATGGGCTAGTTGGGCTTCAGTGGCTTAGTAAAACAAAGATCCTGAATATAATTTGTGAATTGCCTCTGGCTGAGAGATGAAGGCTTTTCCTTCCAGAGTTGCTCTACACATTGACAGGAAATACTTGTCCCTGCTTCACACTGTGGTGCAGTTGACTCCAGCTCCAGGCTGATGGCACTGTACCTGTAAACAGCTCTTTAACTTTCTATGGCATTTTGCAAGTCAGGACCAAATATATAGGGAAGAATAAACCTCAACAAAACACGGTGGAAATATATAGATATACTAAAATAACTGTAGGGAGGATGGAATACCTGTGAATGGAATGGATGGAATGGATGAAACACCTGTGCAGGTGGAAGATGCTGAATAACATATTAAAAAAAAAAAAAAAAGAAAAAAAAAAGAAAAGTATAAATAGGGTGGGATAAATCCTCCACTGGTGCAAAATGTTGTAACACCATCTGAATGCAACAGGCTTTCATCAAAAGCAATCTCTTACAAAATAGATGACTCTGTTTCACAAAATGCCTCTGTTCTGTATCCTTCACGATTAGTGAGTAATTCCTCAGACTGAGTTCACAAGAACAGAAGAAAACCATTTTTGCTCCCTATTTCCATAGAGCATTGTCTTCCACCAATGATATAGTAGCAAAATACAGTCCTGATGCACTTATTACATTCTCCAATTTTACCTGGTTTAGAGACATTGGCAGCATGTTTCCCTTCAGCTGTGATAAACAGAGTGCTTTCCTAATGCTGAAGAACCCCACTATTTGTTTATGTCTTCTGTCCAGCACGTTATTTGCTCTCTCTTGGAAACACAAGCAGAACACTATTGAAAAAGTTTAGCTAATTTACCTCTTTATTTCTTTTTCGTTGAAGAAGCATTAATTCACTAGCAGCATATCAGTGGAAAGCATATTCTGAACCTTCAGAGAAATGCAGCAATGCACCAGGGATCTATAACTTCTGCTGGGGAAAGAGCTGAAATTTGTTGCCACATCTCTAAAAGATCCATTTATGGATTAGGTGGAGATAATAAGAAAAGAACGGATTCATATATCCATTCTTCATGATCAAACGTATTACCAGAAAATAATTTTGATTCATTGCAGAACAGTGGAAACCAGTTTCTGCAACCAGTAAAACAGACCATCAAAAGGGTTAAGTCAGTACATCCCACTAAAATGTGTAAGTGTATGTTTTAGATAGATTTTACACAGTATTAATAACTGGTAGTGTTAAATGGAGCAATACAGAGCATGCCATATCACTGCTCCATCACTTTTATTAGAACCCACATTGCAAAAAGCAAAAAACTTCTGAGTCACATGTTGTCCAATTAGCCTCTTGAATTATTATTATTTTTATATTTCACATTACTTGGAAATCTGTCTATGCTAATCTATCTCTGACCAGTTGCAGATCTAGGCTTAAAATTTGGCACTTTTAAAATTGGCTTGTAAAATACTTAAGTTCAAATAGGTAGATCAGTGTAAATACATTTTATTTTTGTAATTTTATATGAGATATTCTGGAATTCACTGGGGGCGGAGCTGTAGTACTTTAAGATTTTTGAAGAAGATATTAAAGACCACATGAGACTGCTCCTTACCTGCACCTTCTGGAGTAGCATAACTTTAAGTATTGTGGAAAGCCTCTTCATCACAAGTTTTTTGCAGACCAGCTAATCTGGGCATGCTGTAAGCTGTTGAAAAGGATGCTGGTGGTGTTGTCCTTGCTCTCCAATCTTCCATCTGTGAGGATGGAACACAGACTACAGCTGTGTAGCTAAAAGAGAAGACAAATAAGGCTTAATAGAAATAACACAGGAAATGGTGCAAACATTGTCACTGCTCATGTTTCCCCTTCTTATCTCAAAGGGAATCTGGACATATGGAATGTTCCATGGTATTGAACACAATATATTTAAAATTGAGCAGAAAAAATAGTTTCTTTTTGAAAGATAATTAATAAATGAAAGCTTGTGAGCTCATAAATACATAAATTCTTAGAAAGGTTAGACTTTTGTTGTTACATAGATGATCTTTGGCAGCTGCTCTCTAGAAATTCCTGAAGTGTAGGAATTGAGTTAAATTTAACTGGACAGGGTTAAAGGGCCTTTCCTTAGTGGAAAATTATTTTATCACAGTGTGTGTTAGAAGTTTGTTTCTTAGCATTCATCTGAAATCTACAGTATTGGGCAAGATATTGGTCTAAACATGCCTGAGGCCAAAGGCAGGATAACAACTTCTATAAAACTGTACTTTTCCTAAGTTGTCCTGAGACTGCAAGATGAGCATTTCCTCTTTTTAACTGTTTATTTTTCATTTCTGGATAAAAGAATCACTTTAGAAACTCACTTGCACAGCAAAATTAAATACATTTTTCTTGTGGCTGTTCTTTCCACTACTCTTCTGAAGGAAGAGGACCATGTGATCTTGGTGGGGAGCTGTACCACTGAAAATTCTGTTCTCAGACAGAGCCATTGCGCTTCTCAATTCATCATAAAAATACATCACAATAGCGTGGTGTCAAGAGTTCTTGCATGTTTGATATTTTTGTAAGGCTAATGCTGATACTGCTTCTACAGTATTATTATCTATCTTTCTTAGGAAAAGAAAAAACTCAGAAACATGAGTTACAGATGTTATAGCACCAAGACTCAAGAAAAAAATGTAATAGAGGCATGTTGAGACTAACATAGCTTTTCTTGTTTCTCAGGTTCCCAGCAGAGTTAAACATCCCAGATGGCAGATGCTGGTTTGAGCTTTTGCTGTAAATTAGCCTCTACTCAAGCAGCATCTGAAGAGCACCCCATATCTCTGTACTAAAATGTGTTTTAGAGTTGTAAGCTCCTTATTTTTCCTCCACTTTTTACCTACTCTTTAGTTTTGGGGCTTATCTTTGGTAAATGTATGTTCTTGAGCTCTGAACTGACAGGGGCGAGATAGTTTTACAAATTAGAGGACATGATTATGGCTGGGTCCCTTTTATGGCTGCTTTGTTGATCTTTGGGATGGCCTTGTTTCCCCTAAACTTAGTGTTTGAGTCCTGTCTCTCTCCTCGGCAGTCCGTATGAACCCCAACGTACAATCCAGTAACTTCTTCTTCCAGCTTTGCTAATAGACTCATTTATAGAAAAGCAAACACACAAACCAAACCCCAAAGGCTTATAGCACACCAGTGAGATTGTCCTGTCTGAAAAAGTACATGAGCACAGTAGGAAGAAAAGGAGAGATTTATGCAGCTTGATTGATCTCTTCTTCTCTGAATTGCAGCACTATTGAACGTCTTTCATTACAGCAGTGTTTTGCAGAACACAAACAGGTTCAGACAAGGCTTCAAAATGGCTTCTCTGCATGCCTCTTGTACTATTTGTCTATTTATTTTTGGGAGATAATTACACTGGCACTAAAGTGAGCAGTTGGAGAGGGATTGGCAGGATAAGGTCAGTGGAAGAGACGAATTTGTTTACATGACTATAAATCCTGAGGGAAGGCCACTAAAATGGACGGATACTACTACTACTACTACTACTATTCTACTGGCAATTCTTATGGGTGCATTCAGCAAAGTGCTGGATCCTCATGGATTTCAGCTGATTCTTTCGACCTGTGAAACTTGTCCCTGAACCACCTCCTCAGCAGGAGTCTGCAGGATGCTTTGGGATGCCTGCAGCATCAAGTGTTCTTGTTTCTCCCTATATACATATTCACTAACCATTTGCAAAGCCCACTCAGGATGATGAAAGAATATCTGTCCACTATGTAAGGGACTGTTGACCTAGTTTTCACTTCATAAATGACTGACTTAATCCTAGAGCTTTGCTAAGACACTCTATATTTTCCATGCACAGCATGCACACTATTTATTTCTTCTGAATTGTTTTTGTGTTTTAAATGGGGAAGTGGAAGGGATAAAGAGAAAGGAAATGAAAAGGAGTAAATCAGTATTCCTGCCAGCCAATAGAGGATGGGCACCTTTCCAGAGCAGTATGTTACCTGAAAAGGCTATTGTCCCCACTGGTTCGGAAGAAACAGAGGGATTCAGGATCCAGAAAATAAAATTGTTATAGCTCCATAATTGCATCTTTCACAACTTTGGTTTCACACTGAGTCTTGCGGATTTGGCATCAAGCCCAGCAGCAGATGTCTTGCACTGCATTGACATATAGTGTGATGAGACCCAGGACAGAAGCATAATTTTACAGCAGGCATGTGAAATAATTTTTTTTGCAGTCATTTTATGCAGTCCTGAGGACTAGGTTTTGGAAGCAGGAACAGGGCTGATTTGACACCTGTGAGCCCAAATGACTTCAGATGAAGATCAGGGCTGGGTTGTAGCATCCTTGTGTTGTGCTGAAGATGCACAGAGAGGATTTTGGATGGAGTGACAGCTGATAAGCTGTCATAGCAGGCAACACAATTTCTACAAATAACTCCTTTCAGTTTTTTTTTTTTTTTCTTCCCCTAATTTAGATTGTAAATTTCCTTCTGATGATTATTAAGGACCAAATCTTCACAAGTATGCCTACTGATATTTTTTATTGGTAGTGCTGCGTTAATACCTTGGAATCCTGTGTAACAGAACATTTCTGTGTACAGACATCAGGGCTACTGCACAGTGGGAACCCAGTGTGTTCATTGTGTTAGTAGGCACTCCATTTACTAGCTTATGCAAAGTCTGCATAATCACATGAGCAGTTCTCCCCTGGACTGCAGTATTTTGCTCCTACAGGTACTTCATTTGCACAGATTGAAGGCGGAATAGGTTTGCCTTGCCATGTTTCAGGCACACCAGGAAGGCAAGTCAGAGTTCATGTTCCGTTGCATTAAAAAACTTGTCTCCTGGCTAAGAAAACAGGATGTCTTGGCCATGGTCACAGACCTGCATTACTTGGTGCTGTCTCCAGAAAACACAGTTTGGCCCTTGGCTCCTTTTTCCTTCTCTCTTCCCTCATACCTATGAAAGCAATTGTATGGTTGCTTGATGGATCTCCCCAGAGAACTGAAGCTGACTAAACACCTTCTTATTTTTGCCTCTTAGCTTTATATTTGACTTGCTTCACTCTGTGGTGCAAAAATCAGAGATTTGCAGAATTGCAGAATGGGTAATGTTGGACGGAACCACTGGAGGCTGTTTAGTCCAACCTCTCTGATCCAGCACGGGTCCTTAGAGCACGTTACTCAGGATTGTGTCCAGGTGGCATTTGACTATCTCCACAAGAAGGAGACTCCACAAGCTCTATAGGCAGCCTGTTTCAGTGCTCAGCCATCCTCACTGTAAAGTTCTTCCTCATGTTCAGGTGGAACATCCTGTGTTTCAGTTTGTTTGTTCTATCACAAGGATGTGGAGGGCTGAAATGCTACCAAGCCAAGCAGTCCGGCAAAGGACAGATGCAAGGCTGTTTATGCCACTGGTAAATGTCAATGCCCATGCAACATGATGGTGAAATTCTGCCCGAGGCTCAGTCTTCAGTGCTCTCACAAATTGCATTACCTGTGACTGATAGCTTCTTTGATACAGGGATGGTGATGTTTTCCTTTTTTCCTGTAAACTTTCAGTGTAATTTTGAGATGCTGAGGGAGAAGACTGTCTCCTGTGAGGTATTTGTACACCATCCTGCAAAACACAGTCCTGATCTAGGCTGGACTTTTTCAGGCTCCTATAATGCAAAGACTAGCAGCCAATAAAAAGTGGACGAATGGAAGTAGAGGAAGAGAGCTGTAGTAAAACACAGCACAGGTCTCTGCACTTCAACATTGTTGGGCAAGGTCTGTGAAAAGATAATTTTTGAAAGTACGTTTTTGTTTCGGGGACCTGTGCTTTTCTCACTACCCAGTCAGGAAGAAGAGGTAAGTCATATGTCCTTTGTGTCCAAAGAAAATGTCAGGAAGTCTTTCTAGGAAGTACCCAAAGAGAAATGACATGACAGAACACTTCACACATTAGGTGCATTCAGGAGCACAGCCACTGGTTTGCTAACAGCTTGCACATGTATTGCATAAACTGGTGTCATGGGTTGGAACTAAATTGATTGATAGTTTACCGATCCAATTATGCTTTTTGAATTCGCATATTTAAACCTGTGAGAGGCGTGGGAACTTGCTCTTTGAATCCAGGCTCCTGCATAAAGGAGGGGGGTGAGGGGTAATGGCTCTGGGCCTGGCCCTGGGGGAGCTGGGCCGAGCCCCCCTCCCCCAGTGCCAGAGCAGGGGTCCCTGGTATGCTGTGGGGGGCCCTCCCCACCTCAAAGCTGCGGGCAGCCAAAGAGTCTCACTTACGGGTTGCAAGGCCGAGATTGCTGAGCAGCTTCCAAGACCTGGGAGGGGCTTCCCCTCCCCCACTCCACAGGGTCCCACACAGACCCGTCAAGAACCAATTTTCAGTTTTCTCAGACTGAAGAAGCTATTAAGCAACTGGCAGCATCGAAGGAGAAGGGCTTTTCCTTCAACATAAGCTGTTCCCCATGGCGTTAAAGTCGGAGGGAGAAGGAGAAAGTGAGTTATGCAAGACAGAATGGAAGATGGCGGCGGAAAGAAGAGGACGGAGTCACGAGCCGCGCGAAGCTTAAAATGACCCTTTGCAACCGTGGTAAAAACTGTAATACCATAAACAATTCTTTTATCCATTTAAAGGACATGGGGGGGGGGAATTGAGAACACCCCATGCTTGGATGTTCAGTGCAATGGACTGTCTCCGAACGGACAGGACTGTTGCGATGGCAGTTTAGAAACCATGTGGAAGCAGAGAGGAGACCTCTTTCTTTTCCCTTGAGTTCGGAGAGACTTTTTAAAGAACTTTAATACTGACCAGAAATTCCATCTTTGTTACCCTCCTTGCTCTCCTGGGCAGCCTGCAATGGAGGCTACGTGCCCCGGTGTGATGGGGAATGGGGGGAGGGTGCTGGCAAAGAAAGGAATGTTTTTTTTTTCCTTTACTTTCCTAGTGTTTCTTTTTTCTTTTAATCCTACCTAGTAATAATAAAGTATCTTTATACTCTTTAAAGTTTCTGAGCCTGCTTTGTATTTTCTCCTAATTAATATCTCAGAAAAGCAAATAAGTGAACTAAACCACTACATCTGGCCATCATTAATTGGCTATTTTCAATATAGGCAGCAGTTCCTAAAAACTTATGTGTTTTTAGGGCAAGATGCAGAGTTCCTACTTCTGTACGGACAGGATCACTGTTTCTTTAATGCAGTCTATAAGCAAGCTTCTTCCTGTCCTGAATTGTTTTCTTTTCCAATGCAAAAATACATCTAGTATCACATCAGGTCTCACAAACATTTATAAAGTTATGAAAACAGCAAGAAAGGTGAGGAAGAGAGGAACCCTTGGTAAGCATTTATTTATTTAATGTGATCATTCAGATTTCCAATAGGAGAAAGCAAGACTTAACTTATCTGTATTGCTATTGGAGCATGAGTAATAATGTTAACGACATAGTACTTGCGGATAATTGAGACCTCGAGGGAAAGAATGATGGAGAGATATGTGGTAGGTAAATACAGAGTGAAAAAAATCTTAAATAAGATTGACAAGCAATAACATTTAATAATTTTTATGGGAAAAGTGAGAAATTACTTTAATACCATTTTAAAAGAAAAAAAAAAAGCAATCTGGTTTGCACAGCTCAATCTCTTCAGGCAGGAATTTTACCTGCTAAAAGGGGGATTTGAACTGGTGATTGTTGTGGCTTCCAGCAAAAGTCTTATTTTGAAAAACCTAAATTAATGTTCCTTCTCAGTTGTTAATTTGATTTTGCTGCTACTGAACTGACAAAATGTACATGTTGCTCTGCTGTGTTCTCTGCAAAACAGCTGCGTATCTGCCAGAGAATTGTAAAAGCTGCTGATGTATGATGGGTGCCGATCTGGGGGCAGGTAGGCTTCCCTGCACTTGGGAGTCAAGTCCTGCACAAACTCCAGTGGGCCCATAGGAATCTCCTGAGGTTTAACAAGGCCACGTGCAAGGTGCTGCAACTGGGTCAGGACAACCCCCAATATCAGCAGAGGCTGGGGATGAACAGATCAGAGCAGCCCTGTGAGAAGGCCCTGGGGGTGCTGGTGGGTGAGAGGCTGGACATGACCCAGCCATGGGCACTCCCAGCCCAGAGAGCCAAACGTGTCCTGGGCTGCATCCAGAGCAGCGTGGGCAGCAGGGGAGGGAGGGGATTCTGCCCCTCTGCTCTGCTCTGCTCTGCTGAGACCCCACCTGGAACTCTGCATCCAGCTCTGGGCTCCCAGCACAGCAAGGACAGGGACCTGTTGGAGCGAGTCCAGAGGAGGGACACCAAGATGATTAAGGGGAGGGAGAACTTCTCCTACAAGGAAAGGCTGAATGAGTTGTTTGTTGGTTCCTGAAGCAGCTGGTTTCCACCAGGATGAATGAGATTAAACTGCTGAGGGTAAATATGGAATAGGGCAGACAATTCTGTGGTGCTGCAGGAGGAGACACTTCCATTCACATCCAGGCTCAGAGAGCAGATAGCAGTCTTTTGACCTGAGGCTTTTGGACTGTTACAAATTATTTTTGATCTTTAACATAAAGGGAATATGCCTTCAGCGGACCAGTGACACAGAAACACTTTTGTTTATAAGGAATAAATGCAGTGGTTTGGTCATTATCATATTCATCTCCAAATATTCACTTAATTCACATCTTCCCCTTGGCTGTGCTGGCAGGTAAGCCTCAGGCTGTGCATGGTATCCTTCAGCCAGGGTGCACAGAGGAGAAAGGAGCCAGCTCCATTTCAGTCTCCTTTTTCATGTGCTGTCCTGTGAACTGGTGACATCAGCACAAAGAAAGAAGCATTCTCAGGGATGGAAAATGAATGCAAAAGAAAAAATATCCAGACATGTACATTACTCAATAGGAATGAGTCCATTCTTTCTCTTTGCTTGATCCATTTTGTGGAGGTGGATGTCAATAGGATTGCAGGGAATTGCTCCAGAGGGGAGAGGCTGGCAAGACAGGAGAAAACACTTGAGAGACCTCTAAGTCATGTAACAACTTCCTGACAGTAATAGCTGGTGAAGACATCACTGGAGAGTCCAACAAACATGAAACCAGAGTCTCTTCAGTCTGAGCTGAGGAAGCCAACCCTGCAGATGGGATTGGGTTTGAGTTTTATGTGGGCTGGAAGAAAGGGACTATGTGACAGGCAAGTTGCTTGAATGATTGTTGGGGTGTTCTTGTGCTGAACTGTACACAAAACTGTCCAAGGGAAGCTGGCTTCAGCAGATTGTCTTCTCATACAGGCACACACAGCACAGAGATGTACAAGCCTGAAAAGCTTTTTATTTTACCTTCTGCTGCACAGGCTAAGACACAGCCCCTAACAACAGGCTACAGATCACCATAAAACCTCTTAAGAAAGGAATTGCGTCTCAGGAAGAAAAATCCCACCCTCTTCATCTTAGAAAGTTGTAATTCCTTCTGAGCAAGTAATGGTAAAGAACAACCCCCTGCTTTGAGGGACAGTTGAGTTACCATGGGCAGCCAGGGCTCCCTCCCTCCCTGGTGCCGGCTTCTGGCAGGGGTTGGAAGCATAGGGACAGTTTTTTCCCAATGAGATCTGGGTTGCAGCCCCGGGAAGTACATGCAGGGATAGATGGAGGAGTTGTTGGGAAGATGCAGCCTGAATCACAGCCTGTGCCCAAGGTGAAAGCCTGGCCAGGGGTAGGGCCAGCCCTGGCTGACCTGTCAGCAAGTAAATATTCTGCAAAGCACCACTCAGAGCAAGAGAGGGGGGAAGCCCAGAACCCTTTGCCGGGCTGGTGAGAAGGGAGCTCAGGCCACACAAGAACCTAAGAGTGCCCAAAAGGTACCAACAAACCAACAAAGAAAAAACATAGAGCACAGCAATTTCCTCTTTTATTTTCATGCCTGCCTTTCTTGTAAAACCAGTAAGTCCTCAAGCAGATTGGAGATTGTCTTAGAAGTTAAGGTCTTTCAATAGGACAGAGGTGGTGAGAATAGATAAAGAGCATATTTAGCTGATACAGATGGAGGTGTGGACTTCTGTTCTGTAAAATACCTGGAAAGCATCAAGAATTGATTATCACACAAACCCACTTTGTTTGCTTGTTTGTTTTTTTATCTGTAGCTGCTAAAATACATTTTGCAACACTGTACAGCCGTTCCCAGGAATTTCCTTCCCCACTTTTTTTTTTAAAGTGTATTTTTCTTTTGATCTAGACTTCCCCTGAAGCTTTACTAAAGAGGTACATCTTTGAGTCTGGCTTCTGGCATTTTTAACTCCTTCCATTACTGCTACATATCCTGAGGTGACTTTTGAGAGTTGTTTGTCAATTTCAAGTGATAGCTGCAGTGCAGAGAGGGCAGAATTGATAAGCCATGATCTCATAGTGTCACTCTCCAAACATGACCATGGTAATCCAGTGCAGACAGAAACATTCTAGAACTAAACCAAACAAAGACTACTGTCTTTGGAAGCTCTGGTGGGTACACAGATGTCAGTTGCAGAAACCGAAGGCTCATCTATCACTGTATATTTCTGGAACTGATGTTTTATGCACAAAACTGCTAAATATAGCCTCTTCCAGCCCTTCCTCCACAACATAAATGACAAGGGCAACAGCAGAGCCTTGCTTTTATGAAGGAGTTACTGATATTGAATGAGATTATTACCTCAGGTTACATGGATGTTTGTGAGGCATTTTAGTTGCAACTGGAGTGAAAATCAGAATTGAGGAGTGTTTTACGCAGATGGGTTTTACCCTATCTGTAGTAGTCCACCATGGTCAGTATGAAAATACTCCTGGGAAATACCTTGGAGAAAAAATAATCTTCTTGATTGATGGACATTATTATTTAACTATGCACAATGATACATACAGAATAATTTTAGCCTACACACTAAATGTGCACATTCTAAATTCATTTCAGTGCAAGACTTAACTAGACTGTCTTTGGCAGTATGCATGCCCAGAATCAGTTTAGCTGCACCTGCACGTAAATTAATCTCAGATTCATTACTCTCATTGACAAAAGTCCCTCCAGGCTAGCAGTGCCAAAGCTGGATGATGCAGGGGATTTTCTCTTGCAATTGTTGCCAAGCGATAACTCAAGCAAGTACAGGTCTCAACACTGCAGATTCCCTTCTGTAGGCAAGGAAGGATTACTAAAGAGAATTTAGACCACCTATTTTGTGCTCCAACTTTTCCTTAACTAGCAGAGTAGATTAAAGGAGCTGGGATGTCTTCCTGAAATTTAAGATGTGGGTACAGAGAAAAGTTGTGAGTAACCACTCTCAGCACCTGCTCTTTTGCTCAGCTCCTTTGGAACTGAACCCCACAGGGATGGAGAGAAGTCAATACCATTCTTCTCAGTGTATAAGGCGCTCTTCTCCTATACAAGGAGCAGGCTCTGCATTGCTGTGGAGCCATTTGCTGCAGCCCTCCTGCTCTGCATTTTCAAACCCAGTTGTAGGAGGATCACAGGCTTATTCTCACTTGCAGGGAAATGAACTAAGTTGAGTGCAATATCTTTTTGAAGAAGAATATGGCATTTATGCACACAGTCTTTAAGCAAGTTGATTTTATAATTTCACTCTCCAGCATTTGCAAACTTGTAAAGTTCCAAACATGTTAGTCCATGTGGTCTGGACACAGAGGGAAAGTAGGACTTGTTGTCAAGTCCTCATCAGATTTTTGTGGTTGCTTTTGATAGGACACATCAAGCTTATTTTTGGATATTGCATTTATATCCTTTACAACTCATCAGTTCCTAAGAAACTGTCGTTTGCTTTGGGTTCATGGTTACTTCATCCTTCCTAAATCTTACATCACTTTGCTGCTCCTTGTCTATTTTTGCTTGTGTGAAATATGTTTGAGGTGTCTGTTCTTGCTAGTCTAACAAAAAAGATAGGTACCTGTGATGTTCCACGGATTCCTAGCCATCTTGCAGGTGTGTGGGTTGCAGGGTCTGCAGGCTCATGAAGAGCACACTGGGCTGTGCTGTGACAAAAAACGTCACTTCCCTCGATTTTGTGGCTGGAAGTGGTGTCCTGGGGGAGACCAGTGTTTCTTCTGGTATTCACATATGGAATGTCACCCATTCTTCATGCCTTCTTTAATTTTTTTGCCATCAGTCTCTACAATCTTATATATAACTGATGCTTTATGTATAACAGAGAGGTTTGTTGTGCTCTGTGAGATTTTAGTGCTGGGTACATCGTTCAAACCTAATTGCTAGTGGCCCCCGAGGTCAAGAACCCAGGCAAAATATCGTTTGAGGCCCTGAGGAAGATGGCTGTGCCAATACTTTTATCGACTTTCTTGCATGCTGGTTCATTTCCAGAATCTATAAGCAGTGCTTCCCTAACAAGTAAATAAGGGCCGGGGAGTGCACCTAATCACAGGACAGGATGGGTAACTGGGTATATCCAAATATAAGGTAAAGGAATACCAATGCAAAAAGTGCCCTGTACTATTTGGTATGGAAAGTAAAGTTAAAGTTTTCTGCCCAGCTGAACAGAGTAGCAGTTAAACTACTTTTATCTGTACAGTTGTTTGAACAGAAGGAAACGGGGATGGAAAAATCAATGATGAGTTTGTTCTGCATCATATTCTGGAAGGTAATACCTCATACAATTATTAAGTACCTTTTAAGACAGACCTAGGAAATCTCTAAAAAATGGACCTTTCAAGATTATGAATCAGACAGAGATTGCTGGCAAGTACAATTACACTCTCACAGGCTGCAACTGTGAATCTCTAACAGGTCAATATTGACTTTCTTACTCTGTTTTGTGCTGCTAAAACCCATCCTTCCACTCTGCTGGTTGTCAGCAAGACAGCTGGGAAGTATGACTTGAAGAGAAAAAAGATGAGAATGAAGCAAAAGTCTTGCAAAAATTTGCTCACATTTATCTGGCCCTCCAACTGTTACAGCCTTACCTGGTGCAGCTACGGTGCCTCTGGTCGGTTGTTTTAAAAATGAGCTTTCTAATGTGAGCCAAAGTGTTTCTACTCGGCTGCAGAAGAAATAGATCAAGGTCTCTCAGACATCTAACACTTCCAACACTTCTCTTCACAAAACTGTGCTGAGGAAAACTGCAAGGATTCTTGAGAGATAAGGGGTTGCTCTTATCTTTCACCACTGAACAACAGATACTCCTGAGGTTCAGACTGCAGACTGTAGTCTGGACTGGATTCTTGGCAATATGACTGAAATCTTCTGTGGCCTTCAGCAAATCTGGGTTCAGTCCCAGTGTCTGGGTTCCTCTGCCAAGGATCATCAAGGGTGTTGGTGATTTGTCTAGCCCTATTTTCAGTGCTGATATCGGCACATTCTAGTGTTGACTAGGCTTTCTGTTAGGTTGGTAGCGTGCTGAGCTAAGGCTATGAAGAGAAGTTTGTTAAGAGAGGTGAATTTTCTTACATTGGCTTATGTAACTGGAAAATGCATACAAACTTACAGATGAACTAAACCTTTCTCAGTGCTTAGGGAGACATGAAAAAAGTTGGAGCTAAACAGCACGAAAAGTAATTTCCTGTTTAACAATATGAGTTGCATGAGTGATGGGCAGTTACACCCACAAAAAAGGGAATTCATAGTCATGGAAGTGAAAAATTACCAGCTCCTAGAGAAAGGAAGGGAAGAGAAAGTAAACATCTAGAGAGCAGAAGCATACTCTACATTCAGTTATCTCATTTGTTGGGTAATTCTGGGATGATATTTCTCTTTTCCTACCTTTTTCATTCATGAAATAAAGATAGTAAGGACTTGGTAGCGTACTGTAAATAAAAGAAACTGTAGAAGAAAAATATTTTTCTTCATTTATTCATTTGAATATTCAAACTAGTAATTTTGATCTGTAAATTTGGGAATGGTGTGTTATGGCCGCCTGAAACACTGAGAACTTGGATAATTTTTGTTGGAATAATCACACATGTTTGTAGGGGGTTGCCAAGAAGTGTTTCTAGTCTTTTGATCTATTTTTAAATGTTGGGAATTTCATGCTTATGTTGTCAGATGAACTTGTGAGAGGTCTGTGTGAGTTCACCCTCTTAAGAATTTTTGTTTAATTTGAAGGGGTGATGATTTAAAAAGTGTCAATCTTTAATTATATTTTAACCAGACCAAAACTCGCATTCACACGGTTAAACTCTCCTTGCTTTACTATATTTTGGAATTGCTTCTTCCCAAAATGATGCTCAGACTTTGCCAGGTAGGGGATGGTTGTCACCAGGAAAAAATGTGCCAGATAATGTCATAATAGCTGAACAGTATCAATGTACATGTGCCATCCCTGAAGCCTATACTCTGTTCCTCTTTAGGTTACAGGTGTAGTTGTAGCCAAAGACACCAGGTTCCTATAACCGTAATGGAAGTAAGCTGGTTTGGTGAATGAGAACACATAATTGATCACCTTGCGAAAAGAAAAAAACATATTTGATGGCAGGCAGTACTACAGGCCAAGGCAAGTGGATTGGACATAGGCATGGGGCAACTGCCCAAGCCACTGGGGCCTAATTCCTCAGTTATGGCTTCTCCATGCTAGAGGTGCCTAATGAAACACGGCAGAGCGTGATTCATTCAGAGCATGTTCTCAGTGTATTTCAGCTAAAACTCAGTCAGCTAGAACAATCAAATCTGCTGGAAACCAGTTCCTGGGTTGCTCACAGGGCAATTTATTGTGCATTGCCTATGTTCAGATGATTTGCAGAATAGACTTGCTGGTGCACTGTGGGTGGTGTTGTCTGTCCTCAGGGGCTTTGCTGAGGATGGTGTGGAGGTGCTGGAAGTCAAGGGTGAGGCTGGTGTGGGTGTCTTGTCCCTCACCTTTCTCCTGTTTGTGCTGTGCCTTTTGAGGCAGCCTGGCTGGATGTGCCAGGTGGTGCAGTAACCAGCCAGTGCTGCTTAGCCACAGGAAGCCCTCTGAGTTTCCAGGCACAGGACAAGACCTTGTCCATGCCAAATGATCCAGCTCTCCTGTCTCACTAGTAATTCCTGATTGCTGTGCTGGATAGGAGTTCTAAAGGACCAATCCCAAACCTTGCTCCTGTTAGTTCAAATGGCATCATCAAGGCTGAGAGAGAGAGTATTTCATTCTACATTCAGTGTCTTGCATATAATGCAAATTACCTCTGACTCTTTATGATACAAAAAAGATTATTCCAGAGCAAATAGATTTGGAGCAAACCCAGTTTTCTACAGCAACGTGGCACTTTCTCAGTATCCTCACACAGATTTTGGGTTGTATGCTGTCATGCTGTTATTCACTTGGTCAAGAACCAGGAGGGCAGTATAATTACATTGACTGAAACCTACGTTACGGGAAATGGGACCGGCTTCAATGTGACAAATCACCTCCAGAGTCAGATATGCAAATAAAAGCTATTGCAGCCTGTAACAATTGGGGAAAAAAAAAATCACTGTATTTCATTCTAGGATAATGTGTAGCTTCTGCTCAGGATGACCTTCATACACAGATGATATTCTATTAAAAGCTGAGATGGTCATGAAGATATTCTCAGATGTCTGACATAAAACACCTCTTAACAATAGTTAGCATATAAAAAATGCTTTAATGAAAGAAAAGTTACTTTATCTGTCAGAATTAAGACCAGAGCTTTATTTTCTTCACACTACATGGAAAAGAGCTTATGTTATTTGCTTGGAAGAACAATCTGTTAATTCTGATCCTCAGGATAACTCATTGGATTGCAGTAGAGAGTCTGCACGTGACAAAGATAAATTTGCATTATATCAAATGCTCATATCATGTCACAACCCCTTACTTCTTCAAAAACTTGATAGATTTACAGACTACTTCATAGACTTATAGAATCATTAATGTTGGAAAAGACCCTCAAGATCATTGATTTCAACCTTTGGCCAAAACCCACCATGTCAACTAGACCATAGCACTTAGTGTTGTCTCCAGTCTTTCTTTAAACTCCTAAATGGTGATTCCACCACATCCCTAGGCAGCCCATTCCAATGTCTGACCACACTTTCAGTGAAGAAATTCTCCCTGAATGGTGGGGAATGCTAACACTTTCCCTGAGAGGAGAAACCTTTGCCATGCACAAATTGCACAAAAGGATCTATGGAAACCATGTGAACCTTGAAAGAATTGGAGGTTATCATTCTTAGTTACAGGAAGGGCAATAGCACTTGTAACTTTGCCAGAGTGGAGCTACCTCAGAGAAGATAACACTTGACCGTATAGTTACATGTAATAGGAACACTTTAAAATAAAATATCATGCACTTTAGGAGACAGGGAAGTAATAGGAGATTCAGTGGCTGTCTGATAGTTAAACTTTACAGGTTTTGGCAGAAGTTCAAAATAACAGTTATTTGAAGTTAGGGTGTTAGGTGAAATGGGAGCTCTTAGGTTTCTGAGCAATTCAGAAACATGAGCGGCTTTAGGACCCTAGTGTTGATGCAAATATCCAACCAATATATCAAGTAAAATGTGAGCCATGTTCAGCTGTGACAAGAACCAAGAAAGGGAGGAAACAAATATAATACACTCTCACCTTTGGTTTTTGGCTTTAGACTCATTCACGCTAGATAATTCAGTCCTCCAAGGGAATGTCAAGAGACTACATCTGGCCAATTACATTTCATACCTTTTTCCCCTGGCTAACAAGGTCTGCAATGCTGCGTCCTCCAGGGATTTCTCTCTATTATGACATGACAGATTAGACTATATACTGTGAAACATAGGCCAGAATTTCTTCTTTATTGAAAGTTGCAATGACATGTTTCGAACCAGAGTTGTAATTAAGTTTTAACTTGGTTTGATGTTTAGATTGAAATGGAGGCCACTACGTAAGCCAAGCTGGAAGAATGTAACTATCTGAGCTCAATAATAGAGTCACAGGGTTAACTGTTTGAAATGTTTCAGAAAACATAATCTGTTAGGGCAGCAAGACCAAACAGAAATGGATGCATTTCCAGAATACCTGAGAGGTAAAAAAATCCATATGGAGAAAACTGGTGATGTATCAAATCATGTGCATAATGAAATATTGAAAGCAGACAAGAATTTGACTCGTTTTTAAGGTGAGCAGGCCTAAGGGTGTTTGTGTACTATAGTGCCTGCTGCGAAAGGATTTAGGCCGACTGACAATTGGCTTATGACCCAGGTACATCGTATTAAATCTCTTGATGTTGGTGTATCAGAAATCAGATTTAGATGCATGTGGGTAGCATGTCAGATGAGTCCAGAAGGACATCCAGGACAAAACAGCCTTATCATTGTATCTAGTTCCTCATTTTGTTTTTATTTGATTTCAAACAGAATTTGGCTGTTAAAATAAATTTTAAGATAGTTTCTTTTTTTTCCCTGTGAATTGTTGGTAGGTTTATAGAGCTTGACCCAGTGTTTTGCTATTGTAGATAGCTATATGGGACCATACCCGGTAACTGAAAGTGATTCACTTATCCTTCTTAAGGCACCTTTTATTAAAAGGAACATTCTTAACACAAGTGCTCTAACACTTGCTCCCATTTTGTCACGTTTCTGCTGATCAAGTCTTTTGTCTGACTTTGTTCCTTTTAGAAGGATTAATTTAATTCTCATAATCACCTTTTCATTTTTAAGCTGCACTGCATTTTTCCTACCCATTTTCTTTCTGGACATCTCAAAGCTGCAATTAATTTATTCATCCAGGTGCCTTTGCGCATAGCCTGCCAGAGATCATGTCAAAAGTCTCCAGAAACTTTTACAATTAACAGTTGTAGCTGTTTAGCAACTGACTATCATTAGTAGCCTCTCTGTTCAGGTTACTTAATTAGTTACAACCACTTACCGGTATGTTGTTCTTCTCTTCTGTGCAATTTGTAATTGAGTGAAGCAGCTTTTCCCTCACCCATTTAGGAGTCTGTTGTAGGCTGCTGTGCTGGAATGATTAATACCCGCCTGGCAGGAGATCCGTAACAGGCACTTGATCCTGCTGCAGCAGGACTTGCTAGCGAGGTTTTCTCTAATGGCAGGTAGGCCAGCATCAGCACAATTCACTTGGCAGGCAGATCAGAGGGTGAGGCTCAGTGTGATGTACAGAAGCACTGGTGGAGAGTCACCTTTTTCCCCTTGAACTGTGTGGATTTATGATAAAGCCGAGAGCTTTATCCTCCCATGCGTTTATAATAAAAATGACTTTAAACCAGCTCATTAAAATGTCATTGTGCTGCAACAGGAGCTCCATTTTCTCCTGGGCAGATTGAAAAGATCAGACTTATCAGATCTGTGCAGGCAGTATAGAAAGAGGAATCTGATGCCTCTGGGGTGTGCTCCTCCCTGCCTCAGAGAGCATGACAGAGGAGGGAACAGAAGGCTCTGGGGAGATTTTATTTCTGCCTTTCAAAGGCGCTTATAAGAAAGATGGAGACAGACTGTTAGCCTGTAGTGATAGAACAAGGGGTAGTGGGTTTAAGCCAATTTAAACTAACTTTTTTTTTTGATGATGAGTCTGGTAAAACAGTGGAACAGGTTTCTCAGAGAGGTACTAGATGCTCCATTCCTGAACACATTCATTGGACAGTGCTCTGAGCAACATGATAAAGCTGTAGATATCCCTGCTCACTGCAAGGGGATTGGACTAAATGACCATTAAAGGTCCCTCCCAACTCAAACTATTCTATGATTCTACAGTTCTATGATCTTCCCCTCTTCATCAGAAACTTCTCTGCTACCTTGAGAAGTCTGCTATGACCACAGAAGTGTTTTCCTAACAATGGCTATAGGACCTCCCAGATTTATTTCTTTTAGGACCTGAAATTGAAATTCCTGCAAGAGCACGTTACACTTGCCTGAAGATGCCTAGTTCCTATCAGCTAATTTGAATTACTGAACAAGCCTTCCTCTGCTCCGTGAAACACTGATTTCTTCACAAAGCTGAAGTTTTAGTGCTTTGATTTTAACCATGTATTTAGTGTGTAAACTTAGAAAAGCATTTTCTAGTGCCAGAAATTTGTTGTGGTAGTTGTTTGGTGAGATTCTGTAGACTGCAGGCCTTTTTCCAGGGAATGCTGCACAATATGAATACCAAACAGAAATTATTGAATACAGGTAAATTTTAATGAACAGCACTTCTGTGCTGAACATATGTTGAAAAAAGGTTTTTTTGTGAAGGTTCACCTGAGACTTGTTTGAGAAGGTTCACCTGAGATTTGAACATTGCAATCTAAATGAACATTGCTGTTCTTGATATATGCCAGTTTGTCAAGATTTCTGAGCACAGATGGGAAACAGCAAGAGAAGCTTCCTTTTAGCATAAAATACCAGTTTTATTAATATCCAACGAGACTGGTTGATCTTTAAAGCAAAGTGAAGCTTTGAAGGGTAGAGTGAAATTAAAAAATTGCAAGTAGTCACAGTAGTCTTTTTATGTGCTATGCCTATACAATGGCAGGATAACACTGATGGTTGTGCATTTCTTCTTGCAAGAGGGTCAGTACTTGACCAGAACCAAAGAAACATTGCTGCTTTGCATGAGGTAGCTTTTGTAGCCTGGTAACGTGCTTCTTTGTGTTTCCCAACATATTATTTACATGGTATCTGCTTTACTTCAACTTGTCATAGCAAAAGTTGTTTGTACTCTGGATGCAGCCAAATAATATGTGTAGACTATGTACAAAACAGATAATGATGTTAGGATTAATTATTGAGACAAGAAGTCAAATAATACATATGTATAACTATTTTCAGAGCCTGAAGTCATGGTATGGATTATGGTTAAATTAGGTTTTTTTACCCATTTATTTAGATATAAAACAGAAATAGTTTCCTGAAAGTATTCATTAAGTCTATTTTAGGCTCCCTTTGGAACAGTTTTGAGTACTGAATACAGCATCAGCACTTTCCCTGCTCCCGCTGTAAGTGAAGTAACAACAGCAATTATGTGATGCTGTATATGGTTTAAAGTTGTAGGTTTCTTTTGAGTTATTCTCTAGCAGAATAGATGGCTCTATGTGTAATGACACGTGCCTGTATTTTCTGAAGTGACGCTTTGCAGACACATCTAGTTATAACACTAAATCTATCTTTTATTAATTAATTAAGATGGTATTTGTGTTTCTAACTCCCTCAAGGAAAGTATATTACACTTAAAGTATTATTGTTGAGTTGGCTTGAAAATTTCAGTTTCAGATTCTGAATGTTGCTAGTGCTGTCTGTGTCAATAAATAGAAGGTGTCTGTAATCCTTGTAATCCTTTCCTATTAAATGCATGCTCCATGTTTAAAAGAACTGACTGGAAATTTCTATTACAGAAAAGAGCAAAATATTAAATAGAATGTGTATCATGTTCCCATGATCATGTATCATGATCATGTGTATCATATGATTTTCAGTTTTATAGTTAAGTACACAAAAAATCAGGAAATCTGAAAAATGTTGAATACATTGATAAACTTTTCACTTTACATTATATGTGGAGGCAAATTTTTCCATTGTGTCTTGGTTACCTACAAAAATGTGTTCAAGTGGCATACACAGCAGTTTAAGTAGAACACAGGAGGCAGCACAGAAGCTGAGATGCCAAAAAATTTCAATTACATGTAGTTACATGGCCCTTCATACTATTCCTTTTTCTTTTTTAGCCCAGAATATAGACTTTTAAGTTCTTAATTTCTGCACATCTCCCAGGCATATAGTAATCAGTTAAAATAAAATGGGTAATGTCTGATTGAAGAAGACAAGTCCATGCCATTTTTGGTCCAGGGTCATACAAGATGTTCTTCTGTCACTAGATGAAGTACCGTAATGTAAAAAGCCCATTGGCCTTGATACTGTGACTGAATCAACTGTTTATAGATTTTTAGATATGCTATCACTGAGTATCAGGGGATGAGTACTATAGAGCTCTGCACTTGCACTCTCTTTGTCAATGGAAGTGCTCAAACACTTCATGTGTGGATGAGTCTACTGTGGGTTTTAAAGAGGGAAAAATAAAGACAGGAGAAATTTCCAAGTAACTTGTGATTATTCAGGATGGTATTCATTAGTCTTGAGCATAGGAGCCTCAGAAGGTCCTACATCAGCCTTCTCAAAAGTTCAAATACTGACAATGGTTGCATAACAAAAGGCACTCCTAAGAATCTGGTTAAGGAACGGCCACCTGGATGTGGCAGCAATTTACTAGCAAGACCAAATTTTTTCTGTGTTTCAGTATCTGAGACATGGTCCAAAAAAAGGGCATGCAATTATCTGTTTGAAGTCCTAGATTGTCCCTTTTTTTTTTCTTTAAATGCAGAAATGCAATCATGTTTCTCTTTTAACTATGATTTAAAAAGGCTGAATTTCTCTATGACAGGCAATATCTTAGTCTGACCCAAATTCACTCTTTTTGGAGCTGCTTTGCTGGAACAAGATGAACAAATGTCAATCCTTGTTTTCTGTTTTCATGGGAATAAATGAGAGTGGATATATTTCCACCAATAAGATTTGGAGGGTGATGTGTAATGTTAACATGCAAATTAGGTTGAAATGATACTTCTGTCAGGGGAAATAAAAACTCTTCCATGAATTTCCCTCATCATTCCTTTCATTTTCTGCATATAAGCTCCATGTAAAACTGTCAGGCTGGTAATTAGGCAAATTATAGGGACCTTCTCATATGAAAACTAATGCAATTTCCAGAGAGAATTTCAAATGAAGATGCCCACAAGGAAGGAAGAAGTCTGAGCTCGTTTTCCTTTATTGAGACTGATTTACCAGTATGCAGATTTTTCACTATCTAAACTTGACAGCAGCGAGAGGATCTAAAGGTGGACTTTCCTGCAGTGAAGAAGTCTCTGAAAAATACTCATCTTCCTGAAAATAACGTATTTAAATGCAATGTAATTTTTTGGAAAATATTCCTGCTTAGCTCTGGTAAAACTGTGCAAGCTGTCTGCATATTGCATGATTTTCATGAGAAGTCATGAACTGGTGAAGGTTTATCCAAAATCAGCACAGTCTTGTAAAGCTTGCAGCAATCTTTCCCAAGAGACAGTTTGTGGGAAAAGCCAATTATAAACTAGGTTTCATAATTTGCTGCAAACTCTCTGTGCAGAGCTCTACAGAGAAACAGAATTTCTCACTTTTAAGGACATGGAGCAATAATAAAAAACGTGTGATCATCAGCCTTTGTCCTGTTAAAAGCAACAAATAATATTCAGGAAACAGAGAAGAGGCTGGGGAAAATATAATAAGCTATGTAAGTAGGAGCCACTTCTAAAAACAATCAGGGGGAAGGTTTTGGGGTGGGAGAGTCAATAAGGAATAAATAGATGACAATACAATATATGAAATATAATAATATTTATGGTCAGAAATGTGTTGACATAATATTCTTATGCTTCCATAAGACATTTTTCTCAGTCCTGCATTATACCCATATAAAAAGATTAACATTTCTCAAAATCAGTGTATGTTGAATGAACCTAACTTCGAAGAAACTCGTTGTAAAATTGAGAAACTTAATCCTGTTGGCATGTGATCCAGTTGGCTATTCCTAGCTGAGTTCTCCAGGGATTGGTTTACAACCTATATTTAATATTTTTTTCATCAGTGATGCAGAAGGGGGAGTGTCAGCCACCTGCTTTGGTGAGGCTGTGAGGGAATCACCCAGCCCCTGGGAACTAACCTGCTTCAGCTCCACGGGGCTGGGATAGAAACTCTCCCCAGATCCTGCAGCACACTAGGTCTGGTTCCTCTTTAAAATTATTAAACCTGGTTTACCAAAATTTATAGCTCACACTGAGGTCACATTTTAAGCCAGCAAGGGGCTTTACCGAGCCATGTGAAGGACGTCTGAGAGCAGGCCTTGCTGTCTGTGTAATACAGTTTGAGTTTACTTTCTGAGCAGGCATAGGATTGATCCGGTGTCTGGGATCTACCTCACCAGTAATACTGGGCAAGTGTCCAGAGACACTAGTTCTCCCTGCAGGAAAAAAAGCTAGCCGAGACAAATGTCCTGAGGAGGGGAGATCACTCAATTGCACCATATTGGTGAAAAGACAATTTAGACATTTAAGCTATCTTCCTCACCTCACACACTTTTCTTAACCACTTAGGAAATGATCCCCAAATCCTAATTTTACTTCTGCAAGTAGGGCTGATTATTTTCAGTCTATTTTTCTCTACACAGTGTGATAACTGCCCCTTTCCTTCACAACCTTGTCATTGCGGAGTGGAGCCTGAAAATACACACATCATCTGCTTCCAGATGCTGGTCCCTGTGATCAGTCTGGGAACATCTTTGGTGTTGGAAGAAGGATTGCAGTTCATGCTTATTATATTGCAGAGAGAGGTTTTGAGGGCTATTATGGAAACTAGGTAAGCATTTCCTCATAAAACTGCTTGGAGCAGTTGCTGGAGGTGTAATGCATTTTCGTCAATCTATTCATGAAATCAAACCATATATAAATAATCTAGGAAGGAGAAGCACAGCTTATATACAGGAGAAATGTTTCATTCTCTTCTTAAACCTTAACTAAGCTTCAAGCAAAATATCTTGGGATATAATGGAGTCTTAATTTCCTCATTGCTTGAAGAGTTAATCTCAGATGTGTCTGCGAAGTGTACTGTTGTTCAAGTGAAAGCTCTGAGTTGCTGGCAGGGATCAGTGCATGAAGTGGTGTTATCTAGAGGGTAACATTAGACAGAGAAATGTTTCTCTCTTTTTTAACATGTTGTAAGCCCATGCATTTCACTAAACTGGAGTGATTTTATTTTTATAATTTGCATTTTGAACATTGGTCCAATTACCTCCACCAATAATGAATATGTTTATATTTTTGACAGCTGAATCAATAAAGTTCAGGTTCCTAAAATATTGTAGCTATGACATTACATAACAGCTTCATTCTTAAATCCTTGGGTTTGCTAGTTCTTGGATATAATGAAGTAGAATTCAATATCCACCTACAGCAGGGAGAAAGTTCATATTTTTATATCTATAGCTGCAAGGATATGATGCCCCCCCTGCTCACCTTTAATTCTGTTATCTTAACAGCCAAATAGGAAAGCCCTCTAGGAATAGTAATTCTATCAGCTTAGGGTAGTAAAGTGCTAGTTTTCATATCACAGCTATACTGTCCTCTCTTGATATTTTCATCCATTTAGTTGCTGCAGAATATTGCTGCTTTATCACACATTTTCTAAGATTTCCCCTGATTTTCAGGAGATCTGGATCAGCATGAATATGTTTGTATTACCAGAAGTTGTTACCCAGCACAGGACACTTAATGTGTGAGTAGATGAGGCAGATGTGCTGACAACAGATCACAGGTCTCCTTGCACAATTACTAAGGTAAGAGAGAAGTTTCTGCTGACATCACTGAGAGAAGGTGCTAAGAGCATGGCTATTACCATCTTGCCTGAGATCATCGCTGTAAATGACAGGCCATAGCTTTGGAATCTTGTGATAAACTGCACAAGGCATCTTTGAGATTATAGTGCTGCAAAAATGGGGTGCTTTGTTTAAGACAAGAGGAACTCTTCTCTTAAAAAAGAAGCGTAAGTCACTTTCTTCTCATGTCCATTGTGTTTCTCTGGCCCCTTGCGCTCACAGGGATGTCTGTGTAAGAGCAGTTTTTCTGACTAATTTTATCATAAAAACCCTAGAAATTATTTTCTGCAGATATGGGAGGTATTTACAATAGCATGCTTGCTTGGGAGAAGCAAGACCCTTTTTGAAATTACCCAAGCCAGCTCTTGCTCTGTCTCACTGCTTTGCTGGGTTGCTTTTCAGTTCAGAGGTGAAGCTCCCAGTCCATGTTCCTTCAGCCTGGACATTACATGGACATCCACAGCACGGTGGCACTGTGTGGGCTGAAGGATGGGTGAGGGTGAGGGTATAAGGCACAGCAAATGATTCTCGTTGCTCCTGGATAATGTGCCTGTCTACACAGTGTTAACTGGAGACCCATGCCTGCCTCTCAGCCAGCTGATGAACTGACCTCCCTTCTCTCCCTGTTTATCTTCGAAATCTCTGACCAAACAGGGAACTTCTTCTGACCGTGGATGCTGCCATCCTCTGAGCTCCTTCAGCCCCCTCATGCTGGTTCTTTTCTGTCAGTCATGGTCTGCATCCTCTGGGGTGAACAACTTTGGAAAATAATGATCAGTCAGGTCTTATCAGTGAAAGTGAAGATGAGGACTGTCAGGATGACTAATCTATTGACACATTGCTTGGTGGTGAATTCCCAGACTCTAGGCTGTGCTCAAGTTTTCACCCAACAGCTAAATCAAGCAAATTCAGCATCCACAGCTGCATCTAAGCAGTTTGATTCATATGTAGAAACACTGTGTGTCAGGTGGGAAGGAGAAAAAAATTAGCTTTTTTCCTTGCTGGTGAGTTTGGGAGGAACAAGAGAAAAGTTTGTACCTGAGAAAATTCTTGCTGTTTTAGATAATGAAACCATTTTTTTCCCATAAAGGTTTACCTCCTCACCTTTCATGTGTGCCTAGGATGGGGAACCCTCCCCCGCTCTGCAGTGATTAATTATTGAACTGTGCTCAGAAAAAGCTCTGTCACGTGGTAATCAAATGGGAACAAGAAATTATTACAAATGACACTGTAGGCTAGAAGAAGTGGCAATGAGAGGTCTTTAGAAATCCAAAGCAAGAAGAGGAATCACTTGGTAACTACATGTGACATAATTAATTATAGAATCATTATGTCTATTTTTCTTGCCTGTGCTGGTGTTCTAGACCTAAATATTTTGCTTGATTTTAAATATTTCATTTACTTCTATGTCTTGACACAATTTTCTTCTTCTGATGTGCTTTCTTATTATATCATTGAAGAGAACTGCCTTCACTCTCCTTGTCCTCTTTCCCTCCTGCTTGCTTTTGCATAATTTTAGACATACTCGCTCTTTTTACTTAGAGCAGTACTTCAATATATTCAGACCATGTTTGACTCCATGAAGAATTTCTTTTGCCTCTGTGACTTCAGAGAACCTGAATTTATATCAGAATATCATATATATATATGTGAAAATTAAGATGGGAGAATGTAGGGAGAAATCTCTTTGAACTGTCATGCTAATGTAATTTTATTTTTAAAGCATATTTGGAGACCTGTCGCTCATCATTTTAATGCATTAGCTTTGCATTTGCTGATCTGGCCTGTGAAGCAGAGGCGTGGGTGAAAGTTGGCATACTTTTGGTGTCACAGCAGTTCTGCTCTGGAGTCTGCAGATCTACAAGCCAGGCCTGGAGATGACTCCAGAACTACAGGCTCAAATGGGAAGGGTGCTATTGCTTCTAGTTCATATTGTCTGCTCTCTGAGCTGAGAAAGCAACCCCGCAGTGGGGGTAACCCAGAGCAGCCTTTAGTTAACAACATCTGCTGTGTGGTCAGTAAGAGTGATGGAAGTGTTAAGGCAGAGTATTACCTTAATGCCCTTTGAGCATATTCTCAGCTACAAAAAAGGGCATGCAGGTGAATATCTGTGCCTTTGTGTATGTCAGACTTAGATCATGCTTTAATTCCTCTTCTTGGGTCCAGGGAGGGTGGAGAATCTCTGAACCTCAAAAGTAAAGAGAGCCTTACTTTTGAAAAGATGTGCAGCCCTTTCCTGGGTGGAGACAGCCTTGGAAAAGCAAAAGGCGTAAGAACAAGGGAGTTCTACCCCTTTTTGGGTTCTCCATGTCTTTATACTTCTACCAAGGCCAGGCTGTTGAACCTTTGGGACAACACAAGGATAAGAACCACAGAGTTTTTGGATGTGCCTGTGAAAACAGTGATCAATCACCCTGTGGATTTCTCGAGAGACCTGTGAAATGTTCTCAGAGCTGTCCCAGAAAAAAGACTGTAAGGGTTTTTCTTTCATTATTATTATGTTTTCTGTTTATCTCAGTAAAAGCACTGATTCAAGCACCTTTTGACATGTGCTTGACTACACTTGTTTACTTAATTTTCTATTACAAAATTTTTAGCATTCCAGATACAAATTTGGAAAGGAGTAAGGTGGCTAAAGATGAAGACAGATTTTGAAATTTCTGAATTTAGAGAGAAGTCACCTTCCTGTGAATTGGATTACTTCAAAACTCTGAGGCTTTATAGAGCTAAACTTCAAGGGCAAGAGTTATGTGTCCTTGAAAATTTGGAATTTTCCGTTTGGGGACAGTAATTTTCAGTAACTGGGCAAAATGAGAAAGGTGCCACTGCTTAGCCTACAGAAGAGAAGTCTCAAGAAGGGATCCTTTTAATGGATGTAAATACCTGAAGGGAGGGTGCAAAGAAGATGGAACCAGGATCTACCCAGCAGTGCCTGGTGACAGGATAGAGGCAGTGGGCACAAACTGAAACACAGGAGGTTCCCTGTGAACATTCCTCTGAACACTTTTCCACTGTGCAGGTGACTGAGCACAGCTAAAGATTGCCCCAAGAGTCTGTGCAGTCTCCGTCCTTGCAGACATTTTGAATATCCAGTTTTTGAAGCTGTCTGGACACTGTCCTTGGCAACATGCTGTAGGTGGTTCTTCTTAACCAGGAGGCTGGACCAGATAATGTCCAGTGGTCCCTTCCAACTTTGGTCATTCTGTCATTGTGTGATTCTCTGGTGCTTGTTATCACACTTAGATGTCACAGACATTGGAACTTCATTACTATTGTTATTTAGCTTGCTGTTTTGCAGAGCTACAATACTGCTTTTACCAGTTATTCATAAATCTGTATCTCATTCTATTACCTGTTTCAGTTTGAAATAATTTGTATTTGTGGTTTTCTATTGATTTAAAAAGAATTTTGGTTCTTCATCTTTAGTAATTTCTGATCCTTCATGTAGCCTGAAGTTTCTGCAACAATGCTATAACAGAAAACTAAAAGTTGGCATCACATCTTTCCCAACAGGTTTAGCTTGTAAACCATTAAAACATCCTCCTTTGCTCACAGATGAAGGCCAAATTTACCTTGAAATTACAAAAGTAAGTCTTCTTTCTGTCAGACTTGTTACATGGTAAGTAATTTTATTTTGCCATATATATTCTAGGGTGCTATAGTAGTAAATATAATTTGCCCTTTACTTTTCTGGGATGTTACATTTTGGTAGCAAACATGATTGTCCTGCTCTGCTCTGCACTGGTGCAGCCTCACCTCTAGTCCTGGGGGCAGTTCTGGGTAGCACGATACAGAAAAGACATTAAGTAACTAGAGAGTTTCCAAAGGAGGGCACGAGGATGGTGAAGGGCCTTGAGGGGAAGCCGTGTGAGGAGTGGCTGAGGTCGCTTGGTTTGTTCAGCCTGGAGGAGACTGAGGGGAGACCTCACTGCAGTTACAACTTCCTCCTGAGGGGAAGAGGAGGGGCAGGCACTGATCTATTCTCTGTGGTCACCAGTGACATGACCTGAGGGAATGGCCTGAAGTTGTGTCAGGGGAGGTTTAGGTTGGATATTAGAATAAAGGTTCTTCACCCAGAGGGTGGTTGGGCACTGGAACAGGCTCCTGGGGAAGTGGTCACAGCACCAAGCCTGAAAGAACTCAAGAAGCATTTGGACAATACTCCTGGGCACATGGTGTGACTCTTGGGGATGGTGCTGCGCAGGGCCAGGAGCTGGACTTGATGATCCTTGTGGGTCCCTTCCAACTCACCATTTTCTGTGGTTCCTAATTCCAGGGTACTCTGTATTCTCCCACAGTGAGCTAATCTAGATCAGTTCACAGCTGGAATCAGGGGTACTGAGGATGGTGAGGGACTCAGCAAGGCAAAAAGCTGAGACTACCTGGTGGGGTTAAACTCCCCACTAACCTACCCTGGAAAAAGAGCCAAAAGTTGGGCAGACCAGCAGAACCAAAGTTACAACAGATTAAAAAATTCCCTGACCACTAGGCATGTAGGTAGCAAGGCAGAAAAGAAATGTTGTTAGACCAATAGTTTGTGCTGTTTGATACTGTGTGCAATGATTTCACATGATGCTTTTACACACAAAGGACTGTATTTACTGTTTTAATCCCACACAACAGCACGACATATCTGTTCATTCCTTGCAATAGTGGAATCGCCATGCTACAGACTTCCTAATGCTTTGCCTTGACTGCTATCAAAGGGAAATGTCTGAGTCACATAGAGCATAATAATGAGAGGAACAACTCAGATGACCTACTTCTTACCCAGTGCCTTCAGGCAGTAGTATTTCTGTGCCTGGAAACCTTGAGGGCAAGCATCCCACAGCATCCCACAACTAAGAAAGTGGTGAGGTATTTTGGGGGTTAAGCAGCCTGATCAGGAAGAAGGCTGCACAGTTGGAAAAGGGGTGTGGGAGGTGAGGTGTTTGCACTTTGGCTGATGTTCCTGGGGAGTTCTGCTGAAGGGTAGCATTTTCAGGGATTTAGAAAAGCGAAGGAAAATAGTGTTTTAGCACAGAAACTTGTAATGGAAATAAGTGAATTAAGCAACACACATGTACAGAGAGTGAGGAGCAGATCCAGAAACCTATTTACTGTGGGAGGTTTACCTTTGTATCACACTGTAATTCAGCCCGGCGCTCTGAGGGAAATGTAAGTGAGCAGCAGTCATGACCACAGCTGCTCCCCCAGCCAGAGGTGGGGGGCAGAGTGCAAACTGTCCTGTGTTTCCACAGCCGTTTCAACCGAGAGGGTTGAATATGGTTTTGGCTGTTGCACCGAAGGAGGATGGCAGGAGAAAAGGAATCTCCCACAGCCTCTGCTCTTTCCCCCTGCATCTCTCTCTGTTATCATGAGGAGTGGATAGAAGGAGAGGCTGCAGGAGAGGCTGCAGGAGAGGAACTGAGCAGACTGTCTGCTCTTGATTCCATAAATAAAACACAGATATGTATAGTTTCAGCTGACAGCCCTAAGTGTGATTAGGGTGAGGGACAGGGCAGGAAGGAGGGGGTTTGGTATCTTGCAGTGCTGCCAAACAAACCATGTTTCCTTGTGACCCTGCTAGGAATTCCTGGCTTTGGCTTCAGCAGAAACAGGATCTCACTTTAGAAGGAGAATATCTTCCTTCAAGAAAGATAAGGTTCCATGCCCCAGCACTTGGTAGAAGGTCCTTCACCTGCTGTTCCCATTTCTTCACAGGAATATGAGGAGAAAAAAAAGGTAATTAAAATTATCATCATTGCCTTTTTCTCAAATACAGGAGATGGGGAAAAGCGTCACAGATTCAAAAGCACTTTTCTGCTTGCTTTAAAAGTAGATCTTGTCATATTAACCTCACTTTAATTATAAATTGCACCTATTCTGAGGGAAACTGAGGGAAAGATAGCTGTAGAGTATCCTTGAATAAGTGTATTGTATCTGCTCTTTTTATAGGGTGAAGAACAGCAATGGAAAGATGATTATATTTCCTTGGCAGCTCCACAACCTACTTTCTTGAAGCAGCTGCTTCAAGTGACTAGGACTATCACTAGTAAAGTCAAATTGAAATTCA
This sequence comes from Daphoenositta chrysoptera, assembly GCA_013397915.1. NCBI lineage: Eukaryota > Metazoa > Chordata > Aves > Passeriformes > Daphoenositta > Daphoenositta chrysoptera. The sequence continues at coordinate 497,683 of VZRO01003424.1, forward strand.
TGTGAAGGACCTGGTTTTTCTCCCCCTCTCTGCCCCAATCTCTCCCTATTCCCCTCCTCTTTCCCCTTCTCCTTTCCCTCCTCCCCCCCCCACCACATGTTCTCCCCTCCCTCCCTCCTCCTCTTCCTCCTTCTATTTCCTTCCCTTTTACTTTCTATCTTCTGCCCCCTCACCTCTTTGTCTGTCCTATCTTTTCTCATAGTAAAATATTTTGGCTGGTAAGAATCCTCATGAAGGGCTAATTCAAGGATAAAGGATTGTATTTATCTGGTCATAAGAGATTTTCTTTCATTTAATTTGAAATAATAAAACATAGTTTATACACCATAAATAATGTTAGCTTTNATCTTCTGCCCCCTCACCTCTTTCTCTTTGTCTGTCCTATCTTTTCTCGTAGTAAAATATTTTGGCTGGTAAGAATCCTCATGAAGGGCTAATTCAAGGATAAAGGATTGTATTTATCTGGTCATAAGAGATTTTCTTTCATTTAATTTGAAATAATAAAACATAGTTTATACACCATAAATAATGTTAGCTTTCAAAAATCTATGAGAGAATGGCAGTGTGTCTTTGCTGAGCACAATTTAAAACCTCTTGTGTGAGCTGATCAAATTAAATAAAGCTCCTGTGCTGTCAAAGTTCGAAATCTACTGGTGTGCCAAAATTCATTCTTCAGCTCCCTATTTAGCTTTCCAGGCAGACAAGGTCAGCTGTATCTGATTGATCCAGCTTCTGTCTTATAGCAATACCAGACGGTTGTTTCTGTAAGAAAGAGGGTGTTTTCCCCCATTTTCTTCCCACAGCAGAGCAGCTGATTTGGTCTCATTCCACCAGATGGCAAGCTTTAACCAAGGAAAAAAAAAAGTTTTTTTGCAACTATCCGTTTACCTTAGGGGAGGGGGGGAAGCAAGCTTGGCTTAGTGGTTATTTTTGTTGTTTTTTTCCTTTCTGTTTTAAAGAAATGTTTTTACTATAAGAGGCTGACATCCATCTTCTGGCATGATTTGTAGTGTTTAGAAAAATAAATCAATAGAACAACATTTGCTGTCAGCTATTGAGTAACTGACAGGTGTCACCAAGGGAAGCAGAAAATGGTTTAGAATATACGATCCGTCCCCAGATTTCACCTAACAGAGACAGATTCAGTGCTCCTAAACAAACAAATGAGTATAGTAATTCCAGTAAAAAATGAGAAGATATTACTAAGCTCTCAGTGCTGCATCACCGACTCTGAGTTCTGGTTATCCCCAAACCCCACATTAATCCCTACCTTTGACTGTCAGGAAGGAGCTGCTCTGCCACGTATTTCTGCCCTCAATGCCTGGACAATGCACAGAGCAGAGAACTCTGTTCAAGCTACATTATCCCTTCAGTCCAGGGCAGTCTGCCTTTCAGATCTCCTGGGAATGGAGTTGAAGTCCGCTTGTGTTAGTGCAGCAGACTTGATCTGCTGTGTTAAAGTTAAAGGTGCTAATTTTCACTGATTTTGTTTTACAGGCTGTCTGTTGCAGCTTCACAGGGGAAGCAGTTGTGTCACCAGGAGGAGGCTTGGCTTGGCGGTGGTAACTCAGCCGTGGAGCGTTACAGTGACGTGTGAGGACCAACTCTCCCAAGTCCAAGCTCAGCAATCTGGCCCTGTGGATATGGAGATACCTGCTCTGTCTCCAGCAACAGCAGCTCCAGGGGACTCTGCAGCCTTTGGGTTAGAAAATCTGGCACAGGTAAAACCACAGCTGCCAGTTCCTTCACTGGTCTTTTAGGTTTTTTTTCATTAGCAGTTCCTCCTCCTGAGATCACGGGTGCATCCCCTCTTGGTAACTGGGCTCCAGGTAAATAGCACGGTGGGAGACCTGGCATCCCTGGGGGTTGCTGTGCCCATCCCTGTAAACAGAAAAGTGCTAACCAGTTGTTCAAGAGGAGAGACATGATTGGCTAGCATCACGAAAGTCTTCAAAGGGTAGAGCAGAATCCAAATCTACATCTTCAGCTGCTGACCTGATGACTGGATAAAAAGAGTTCCCATTTTGTCCTGTAGGTTCTTTTCAAGTAAATTGCTCTTCCACTACAAACATCTTTACAAGTTTGATAATAGCTTTACCTGTGTCTTTACACCTGTTTCTTAGCTCTTTCTAAAGAATATACTTCTACAAAGTAAATCAATGCCATAGACATTTGTAAGATTATGAGCCTGAGGGGAATTTATGCAACACACACAATTATGTGGCAGTTTGTGGAGTAGTCAAAACTTGTGAGCTCCAGTTCTGAGACTGAAAAATAAATACATACGTTTTAGTTATTTTTGCATTTCCTGGTTCATGGTTTTAATTCTTTTCTCAATATCAAGCGAGGTTGGAAGCCTTTGTTTTTCCAAAAGTGGGAATCCATTTTTCTGTTCTGACTCCTAGAACGGAGGCTTTACAAAAGGCTCCGGACTGATTATACTATGAAGATTGAAGAGCTGCAGCAGTGCAGACTGCAGTGAAATGGAACAGCTCAGGAATACAGGTGGCAGGCTGTGGGTGTCTGGCTCTGTATACATGCTTTGAGGACTTAGCTTGTGCTTCATTTCTCTCAGGGAGAGGATTACGGGCTTTGGAGTTTTGTACTGTGCCTGGAGTTTATTTAGGTCTTAGATTTTTTTTCCTTTTTGATAAAATACTGCAAATTCATGCAGTGCCTCTGCCAGAGCTCCAGGCATACCTGGGGAAGTTGTGAATGCTCTCTGTGACTCCATCATCCCTGACATCTCCTCTCTCTGGAAACAAGCAGTATCTTTCCCAAGCCATGTGGGCATGACCAACAGCAAGACTCATGTCGCCTTGCTTTGCTGCCACTCATCTTACTATCCACTTGCTTTTCTGAATTAAGGGAGCTTTTGAAAGCATCACACCAAGGTGACAGCAGTGCAGCCGGACAGGAACGGTTTGGTGTTTCCAAAGGCAATGTGTCCTCCGAGAGATACGGGAACCCACTGCCCTTCCCAAGCTGTTCTCAGCAGAGCAGTAGTGTGCCAGCTTGGCGTGGTTGTAAGGGTAAGGACAGCAAGGTTATTTTTGAACTGGGCCTCCCTTCTCTGCTACTGCTAAGAAATGCCACTGTAGTGGTATTGAGAGAAGAAGACTTTTGTAATTTATGCTCTTGCTGTGGGCTTTGGTTCTGTGAACTTTGCTTTGGTTTTCCCAGTGTGAGTTAATTTAGAGATCACTTGATTTTGTGGCAGAATGCAAGGGATGAGATCAATTGTGATGATTTTGGAACAAGACCACAAAACCCAGGCCAAAATTGCCCAGGAAGAGAAGTATTTTTCGTTCATTGCATCCAGTAAATTTGAATACTGTACTAAAATGAAAGCCTCCCAAAACCTTGTATGTATTAATGTCTTTTACTTGGTTTTAATTTTACTATTGGTGTCATATGTGAAACTCTGCTGAGTCTGAATTTCTCTTTTTATTTTATAATTCAATTGTTGATATACAAACTAAAATAAAATCAGATCCCTTTTCCATATTTGTAATGGCTCTGCTGTTCTGTAAGAACTTAACTGTAATAAACCAATGCAAATCAAAATTCTTTTCTCTTCTGCTAAGAAAATTCTGTAATAAAATTCCAAGTAAAGGTAAAGGATTTAACATTCACATAGCACCTTTTCAAGGGTAGGAATGGGTTTTAAAGTCATGCATCTTAATTTAAAAAAATGCTTTCAGTTCCTCTCTGAATGGCATTTTGCAGTCTGTAGGGTTTGTTTAAGTACTAATCTATCAAACATGGAGAGAGCTGAGATCACTGGTATAAGTAATTTGTGGAGAGGAGACAACCCTTCTACCTCAAATAAATCTGAGCTTGCCTTGAAAGAACTGCTTGAATCAGGAGTGCCGGGCTGACAGCTGTCTGAAACCACATGTGATGTTTGATCTCAGATGTGATCTCAGGCTAACAAAGGTATATAAAAGATGTATCTGCAGTAGGCTTGGGAATATTCCAGTGGTGCAAATGAAGGCGTGGTCAAGTTTTCGAGGAAAGTGCTAGGAGTACTTGCCTTGTGCTCAGTGTTCTCTGAGATTCAGCTTGCAGCCATGCTGGAGTCAGGGTCCTGAAGTAGATGAACCTTTGGTCTGAAATGTATGGCTTCTCTCATGTTACTTGTTTGTAAACATTTTCTATGCAATTATCTGTTGACAATATTCTGAAATCTCTTATTTTACTTACTTAGGTAAAAAACTTTTGCTACAAAGGCTCCTAGTCAATATTTCTTCTTCAAATAAATGTTGTTTTGTTGTTACTGCCTCTCTCTGCCACTGCTAAAATAAATCTGAATCCCCATCTCAATGCCTGTAGAGACAGGAACATTTAATTTATAGCAATTTCCTTTTCTCTTCATGGTTACTACTAAACAGAACATGCTGGGTCTCAACCTGCATTTGCATTTATGCTAAATTACAAGCAGAACAATCAATACAAGTCCCAGCTCATGCTGCCCACAGCTGAACAGCAGCAAAAAAAGAAAACTGCCGAGGAAATCTTTCCCACCCAGCCAGCTTGTTACTTGTTTCCTGTTAATACATTTTAACAGATGGCATTTAGCCATCTATTTATTTATCGCGGTGGTCTTTGCGTGCCTCCCAAGAGTTGTGGAGATGAGAAGAGGAGCTTATCCTTAGACACCTTGTGAATCTTCCTTGCGAGGCAGTCCTTGTGGATGGCCACTTCTCAGGGCGGGTCAGGACAGGCAGAGAGGGTGTTTGGGCAGTATCTCCTCTTTGAGTGCCCGCAGAGATGAAGACAGGACTTCCCTTCACACAGGACTGCTACTGGTGGGACCTCCGCTGGGGTGGTTTTTGTGAACACTCATGCCTGACCTTTTCGTCCTCCTCGGCAGGCGTGTGTGCCTGCTCTCCATCTCACCGGCCCAGCGAGCAGACCGTAGGTGCCTGGTGACAGGAGTGGCCCTAGTGCCGGAAGGCTGCTGCGACAGAGCTCTGCAGCGACCACTCCAGCACCCGAGTGCCATCCCCTCCGTCCCGCCACCCGCCTGCTGAGCTGCTTCTGTGCGGGTGGAGGCAGCGCCGCACCTCTGTGCAGCCCCCCTCGCAGAGCAGGCGCGGGAAGGTGTTCGCAGCTTTTGCCTCAGGACCCCTGCCGAACTTAAACCAAGCAGAAGAGCATCTCTGTGATCCTGCGGCTAGCAGCCGTATCCTGCAGAGCCGCAGAGGCTGGCTGAATTGACAGGATTAATGTGACTCCAGGGGGTCTCCCTGCAGCTAATCAGGAGACGCTGGTCCTAATGAATGAGGCACAGTGGAGAGAACTGGTACGCTAAAGGCAGTGAATGTCCCTTTTATTGTAGTTACAGTGCTAGTGATTAAAACGTTACTCTGTGGGACGCAGCTAACTCTCAAGCTAATTCTTGAGTTGAAGAAGGAATAGCTCATAAAATGTCAGCTGCAAATATAGTGGAAACCACTGCTCAGGACACTCGTATTTTTTGATCATGGGTCGTGCTGTAATTGATGCAGGTTTTGGGGATTATGGCTCTCCCATGCAGCTTCTACTCGGAGCCTGCTCCATGTCTCAGAAACAAGTAGGTTCAATGAGATGAATTAATCATTTCCCCTCCATAAACTGATGCTTATAATCCCGGCTGTGATTTCCTGTTATGTCTTCCCTTCTGCAGAGAACTTTATTCCCTACTGTGATGAAATAAAATGAACCAAACCATTGTCAAAACAATTCAAAGTGCTCTGCTCCTTTGGGTGGAGGGATCAGCTCTATAGCCTACTTTGCCTGTTAACTCCTCAAACTGCTGAAGAAACAAGGTGCAGGAGAAATGATAGTATGTCTAATAATGTATTTTTAAATTTAAGTGCTGTGTTTGTTTTATTGGTAAAACAACAGTGTATGCAATACATCTTTCTGTCCCGGCAAATGCCCCACCTTAGAATAAATCAAAATCTCTCTGTACCTGTAGACTATTGACCAGTGTCCAAATGAGCTATTTTTATAAACATGCATGAAATATCACATAAAAGACACACAAAAAATAGCAGCTGTGAAGAATGGGCCCTCAGTCTCTGTTCAGCCACACTGTTAGACCAGAGAAGCTGTTACTTAAGCCAATGCTAATCACACTAAAGGTGCAGCACAGCTTCCCTGAAGGCATCAGCTTGGGGCTCTCTGCTCTAATGACACAAAGTGTTTGTGGGTATGCTTTGGACAGAGTCTCTCACAACACACCTTGATGTAGTGGGTAGCCAACCAGCCAGGGTCCTTGGTCAAAGCTGAAACATCAGCAATTTCATGGTTGCTAAGTTTGCAACTGCATGTATCCCTGCTGGAAAACAAGTGTATAATGGGAAGGGAGGAAAAATAAATTGGGATGATGTTTTAACTTCTATTCTGCACCAGCTTGACTATAAACAGCTGACCCCTGCAGTAACTGGGGCAATAGTGCTCTGTGAGAAAGAAATTCAGCTGCCTGGGAGCTGCTGAACTGTACCTGATGTCAAGCACCAGTTATGTATGTATGTAAGACCAGTAAGGTTGGTTTGTTTTGCATGGAAAGGCTTTCTTTTTTTTTTTTTTTTTTTAAAATTTATTTTATTGTCGCTTCTTACAGAGCTCTCTTAGCAGCTCCCATTCATCTTTCCCCCAAAATCCTGGAAGTCCATGAATGAATAGATAATCTATGTTTACATTTCACTTTTGAAAAAGTGAATGTGTTTTTAGCATGGAATAAAATGTCGTTATCCATCCTGTCCTTAGCAAAACCTACTTTTCTCCTGTCTTGTATTTCTAGAGGTTCTTTTCCCCATTTATCTATATTATGCTAATTAGTTCTTACCTTTTGCTTTCTCTCTTTCCCTCTCTCATATTTAATTAACATGGTGGATGTTGTCTTTTGTCCTGTGGTTACAACGAGCAAGGCTCCTGTGAAAACAATGTTTTTTTTAAACCTTTTTAATTGAAATGGAGTGAATTCAAAGATTGTCAGGTAGTTCTAGTAATTTTGTGACATGAAAGTTGCTTTGGACACTCTTCCCCCAAATCACACTTAAAAACCCCCAAACTAACTTTTTGCTTCAGCAGCAACTGCTGTGCAAAGGAAAATTAAAAAAGGTGATGCATTAAAGAATAATTAAATACTTTCAAATTTTCGCAGTTGCACATAGAATGTTGCATTCGAGTGTGGATGCACCCTAATTCACAATTAATTCTTCCTCTAAGGTAGAAAATAAGCCTGAAATACAGATTCTGTTTTTAGAGGTTGGTGCTAGATTCCTGACCATGGTGGGTTTCCATACAAAGTTTCCATAACTTCTTTTCACCATGCAATGAAATCCTTCTCCTCAGCACGTGGGGTCTAGATTTGTCGCTCTGCAGGTCAAAGCACTTTCCTAGTTACCAGGAGGAGGAGGTGCTGGGGTGAGTAACCCTTCCAACCCCACTGAAGCTGGGTTACTCATCCATGTGGAAAGCAAACCACAGAACGGGGAGGACAGCAGGGAAACGACCACCAGAGCGCAGCCAAGAGGAGGTGGACGCTGCTTGGTTGCCCTGCTAATTTACATTGTTGTTATGGCTCCTGTGACTCCTGACCCAGCGGATCTCAATTGTTATTAAATAATCTATTTCCATGGCTTTGCCTATTTGTCTGTATCAGATGTTTTGTTCTCAAAGGCTACTTCTTCTTCTGTGGTGTTTTTACTTTGTTCACAGAGACTTCTACCTCTGCATGTGTTGTGCACTGCATTGCTGAGGACCTGTGGGGCATGATGTTCATTGCAGAGCATGAATCTCACTCCACAAAGTACATTAACAATAGTTATTTAAGTTTTCTCTGAACGACAAATCTGAGCAGATTGCAGTAAGAGGTCGTACTACAAGGAATCACCTTGTAGTTGATGCTTTGATTTTTTTTTTTTCTCTAGCACCCATAAACAGCTCAAAAACTCATTTAGGCATCTTCCTCTTTATCTGTTACCTAGCACATGGTGCTGGCTGCAGAGTGGAGTAGTACCAAACACAGGAGATGAAATGCTGCAGTAAGTTTCTCTCAACTTATGCTGCTAAAGCAGATGGAATCAGTTGTGAAAGAGGTCCAGGGTGCACCTCCTCAAACTGAGCTATAGGCCATAACTGCAGAGTTTCATTGATGCTAAAGTGTCTGATTTCAGGTAATGAAGTACTGCCTTTGCCAAAAACACCAGCAACTGCCCCAGTGTGCTTCATTTCCCCTTTCCAGAAGTCAGCCTGGCAACGTGTAAACCTCCTAGGTCCTGCCGCTGATACCTGTGTAACAGAACAATAACAGAGGGCAATACTAAATCAAGGCCTTAATCCAGTCATCCAGTTACTCACATTCTGAAAAAATATAATATCATGAATGTCTATAGTGACTTTTATCACAGAAAAAGCCATGGAATTTTTCAACTGCAGCGATGTTTTGTACTAAGTCTAAGGTTTGCTCCAGACATGTTTTACTGCAGACACACTCCGCAGACATAACTTCATTTGATTCACTAATAGTCATGCTAATTATAAAGTGAAGGCATTTCATTACAGTGCCTGCAGCTTGTGAGGCTTGATTCAAAGCCCACCAAAGTCAAAGGATGCTTTAAAGCTGAATGAAAGAAGTTTGAAAGACAGCAGGGAGCTCAGAGTAAGCTGTGACTACAGAATGAAGGTTGGAAGAGACCTCTAAGATTATCCAGTCTAACCGTTCACCCAGCGCTGCCACTGTAACCCCTGAAACACTCAGCCACATCACCCAGCACCAGATCCAGATGCCTCTTAAACACCTCCACCACTTTCCTGAACAACCTATTCCAGTGTCTATACATTTTCCAAAACAGGAAAAAAAAATTAAGGTTTGAAACTGTGACTCTAATAATTTCTATTTAATGGGCTTCTCCTTCCTTGACATAGTTTTAGGTATTATTGTATTTGTTCCTTGATCTGATACATTAGTACTTTCAATTTATTCAAAAGTGAGAGTGCTCACAAATATTCTGCACTGGATATTGGTGGATTTCCTGCACTCCTGAATTAAAACAAGTTGTTTTTTGCAACTGAAAATTTAATTTCATGCATATTCTAATTGAGTTATGCTTACTCAGCTTACTCAACAATGGAACACAATGCTTATTTGCCTTCTGCTCTATTGTAAATTCTGTTTATGTTATACGTTTTCTCCAGGTTATCATGTTGCAATAATACAATATGATCATACAGCAGATTAAAATGTGGTGTAAAACTCTTGTACTTTGCTCTTTTGAACAGATGGCCAGGATGTGGTTTACTGTTTATCAGTGCAACCCCAGTGAAATCAGTGGTAAAAGAGCATTTAAAAAAGACAATTTCTAAATATCTCAGAACTGTGAGATGTGATAGGGCTGGACATGGTTCTTGGTTGCCCCCACTTTCTGTAAGCATTTATACTTGAGGAAAGGGGATGCAGGATTTTGGCAGGATGCTGCCATTCTGGCGGGGTGGTATGTTTACTCCCAGCTCCTTTTAAATACACTGGCCCAACAACAAGGTGGCACGAAGTAGACTATTTTCGACAACAAAATATTGTGATTCTGGTCAGTTTTCCAAACCTTTCTATTTCCTTATCAGTAAATGGGATAACAATGTGTAAAATGCCACATTATGGTTGTGGGAAGTCTTAGATTTGACCTTTGCACGTGGACCAGTGATCCATAACTAGGACAAGTAGGTATGTGCAGAGTCAGGTGGTGTAACTGTGAAAAGATTGTTTTTTCTCCAGGGATTGGCAAGGCTCCCCAGAATGCTAGTTTCTCATTAATGAACAGTTTTTATAAAAATGGGACTGATCAGCAATTCTCTTGCCCACTGAAGGAGCTGTGGGACAAGAGTCTTCATGGTTTTCCACATTAGAGGCCTCCTCTGTTTTTTCCCCAGGATAATGCATAGCTTGGGTGTCTATGCAAGCATCTAGTGAACCTCTGACTACTGTGATATCCTCAACATTTCTGCAGTACTGTTAATGCTCCTGACATTTATTGAATTATGTATCAAGTTACTGCTAATCAGATGGAGGTACAGAATACATCAAATAACCCAAGTTTCTTTAGAAAGCGATGCTAATTGTTAATGCAACAGCAGTAAGGAACCACTGTACCTTGGACTCACCCTTGAAGGTGTGAAGAACCTCCTTTAATGTTGGAAATCAGGACATCAACTTAACTGAAGTTATCTTGTCATTTTTTACTGGTGGGTTATTAATGTCAAGTAAGTTCCTGCTGATTATTTAAGAAGCTGGAACTCTTATGATGTCTCTTTAAACAAGCTTTCACTTGGGCTTACACAATTAAAGCTCGTACTTTGATTTGTGCAATGCAATTCTGCACACTGTCCCAAAAAGCCAGAAAGACTTTTGTATCTAGTACCTATTTACTGTGCGAGCTGATCTGCCTGTGCTCTCTGCATGGGGAAGGGGAACTTGGAAACTCTGGAGCCATATCTGTACATCATCACCATAGATTTAGCTAGTGTACTCTTCTGGGAGTGGAAAGAAGTGCTTGGTGAAGCTAAAGTTGTTAAATTTAATTCGAAAGATCTCATGTTTGTACAAGTTATCTGCATTTTCCATGTTCCAGGAGTAGTTCTGCTGTCTTTCATACCTAAAACCTTAGTAATTGTACCATTTTTGAATCCTGTAACTTAAATCATGGCAGAGATACTGTGAATTATCATCTATTTTGCAAGGATTGCAGTTAGCTAGTTTTTATAGGAAAATAAAGTAAAATTTAATCTCTATTTGTCTGTAACACTATCTTTCAGATAGTCTGTTTCATAGGCATTTGGGCATTCTGCATGTGGTAGTTACCGTGGCCCAGTCAAGACATAGTGAACGTGAGGTAACAGCCATCAACTTTCACATTAAACCACGAACTCACAGTAATTTCTTTTTTTTCTATTTCCAAGACTGATACGAAATCCGGTGATTTACAGTGAGTCTGGTATCAATGACACTGTTTTTTCCAGAGAAGTTTATGTTCCTGTAGCTCTTCTTGGAGGTGGGAGCACAAAGAAATTGCGCTCTGCTAGATTTCATCAAAAGAGCATTTGATTGAGGACTGGACCTCATGCTGTTTTGATAGGTGTCACTGCAGCTGAGACAATCTGGCTGCTGAGGGATAAGAGTTGTGAAATTAGATTCTGCCTATTGATTGATATTGTTCTGAATGCCACCAACATCATTAAGATAAATTACTTCTCTAACACTGTGAAGAAAGGGGACTAGCTTTGCTCTCAAATATTTAATAACTATTGATGTTTCCAATATTCATATCATAGACTTACAGGGTGGATTGTAAAGAAGGAAGAAACATTTAAAAAGAGACTACAGTCAATGTAACGAACATCAACAGAGAGCTGCAGAAGCCTTAGACTATAACTTGGTACCTATTCTCTGCTACAAGAGACATCTGAAATTATAAAAAGATAGGGCAATACTGCAGTGCAGCTTAACTGAGACACTGAAGTGTTAGTTTTCATCTAAAAGTTGAATGAAATTATAAGGATAAATGTAGCTTCAGAGGTAGTTAACCTGATGCTGTTTAATAAACATTCTCAGGATACCTTCTCTGGGATCCATTAATCTCTGGACTGAAATTAACTGATGTTTGGGCTTGTAATAAAAATAAGAAAATTTTTGTCTCAGTTTTATGTCAAGATGGTTTTTAAGCAGACAGGGATTACCCTGTGTCCTAGTACATGAGCTGTAAGAGCACAGGTTGGAAATGGTAGAGCACAGGTAGGAAAGAACTGGAGTCGTATACTCAACAAAATGGGGCAATTGCAATCCAGTGAAATAAGCTCCCTATAAAATCAGGACTGCACTCAGTCAGGAAAAGTAAGCAATGACATCTTAATAAAAAACACTGGCATCCAGTATGAATGGATGTTAGAAAGCTGAGTATCTGTATCCTGTTTCCTGAACCAGACTGTTGCAGAGAAGCAGCAATGCAGAAGCATGTCCTTGGTGCAGCATTCAAGTGCTTACATCTGTCCTTGTGCAAGGTGAGTCCCATTGCAATTTTTTTCCTGCCAGGCCACTTCACTTTCTTGAAATGTTGGATGAACATCTAGGAGCAAAGCATTAGGAAGAGATGTGCTCTTCACACTTGCATCTCCACAAATCTAGATTTGCAGTAACAAAAGGGAACTTTTAAAACATACTTTCTCATGTAGTCTGTTCACAAAAGAAATGACAGACAGGCTTGGTCTCTCAGAGGAAGAACAGAGAAGTGTGAGGAAACATGTGCATGCAGACCCGTCAGGCTTACTGTGATGTGTGGCTGGTGTGTTGGGATTAGTAGCTCTGGAGAGGAGATCTGGAGGTCTCTGAAATGAGAAAGAGGCCATCAAGAATGGACATTTATTGACCCCAAAGTCAGAAGCAGGAGTTATGAAAGTGATGAACTAAGCTGGGACTTGCCCTGCTCACATCGGAGCATGCTTGTACCAACTCTGCTTGTCACCACAACTGGTAGCAAAGTGAGGCCTCTGGTGACAGCAAGGATGAGAAAGAGAAAGGTATTGCTGCTTGAGATCCTAATTTAAGGACTCATGAAACGTGTTTTTCACAACACTAGAAAAGAAAAACTTTTGTGCTAAAATTAGCTAAGCAAAAATGAAAGATCTGTAGTAGTTTGTATGTGTAGTAAGAAATCATATATGTCAGTCCAGTATCACCGTGCCATGCTTGGCTAGCACAACCTTATTAGACTCAGGGAGTTCAGGGTTTTTTTGTCTGATTCTTCTCTGCTCCCTGATGCAAATCACCTCCACACCATGATAAGTCATATGGCTCATCTGGCCACCAGGTCCTGAGTGAAGCGATGCCTGGTTCATCAACACAGTGGTAATTCCCTCGGAAATTTCCCAAACTTAAGTCATGCTGCAATTTTTTGGCAAAGTACTATTTGCTAATGCATTGAACTCTGGAAGAAAAAAGCAGGCTTTTCCTACAAGCAGCTCACTGCCTGTGGAGCTCTTTTGGAAAACTGCCTTGATGAAGGCAGTGAAAATCCGGCTCTGTCCCCTCTGTCATTGGTGCAGAAAGGGAATTTCTTTCACGTGCCTGGTTGTTACAGAGTCCAGTGACAAATGTGCTGATTCAGACATCCTAGGATAGATCTTTTCAACTGTGCACAGCTCTCTTCTGTCCCCCCTGAACCTGAAGAACTGCAGTGATAACACACCTCATTTCTTCCTTGTTGGTCCAAGGTGGAATGGTTAAACTGGTTTAAATGCATAACCAGCCCCACGACCTAATTGGAGCTTCATGCATTTAGGGTGAATATGTATGGATGTGAGTTGTTTGCTCAGGGAAAGCAATCTCAGGTTTCAGCCTATGGACTCCCTTTCAGATAGACTGGAATGGGAATTTCCATGAGTAGAAACAGCTGGATCAAACTCTCTGTAAGTAATTAACACACAGGAGAGACAGTTGTGCTTGCACTTTATCAAGCCTCTTGGTAAGATTATGTACTCCAGATAATTAATCATTACATTTCCCTATACACATAATTACCTCCACTTTCTTGCTCTCCCACCTCCACACATATAAACAATTCATATGCATGTATTTACAGAGTAATTACAGAGTGCATATGCTGTGATTAAAGGCAATATAAACTGTGTTACCCTAATTACAAGAAAAAAAATGAAAAAATACCCCAAACAAATGAAAGCACAGGCAGGAAACTACACCCATTCCTTAACTGGATCAAATCCCTTTCTCTTCAGACTATTAAAAAGAAAAAAAGAAGCTCAAATATTCTCTGCTATGAGCCTGGCACAAAACCTGAGAGTGTCAGCCAGCCCAGCAGGTCCCTTGGTTGTAAATTATTTAATATATGGGATATAAATCAGAGAGCAATGTTACTTGGGACAAGATGAAAGGAATGCCGCATCTCAGAGTTAGAGCACCATTTGGGTTTAGTTCCCTTCAACCAGATAAGAGAAGCTCCTGCAGATATAGCTTCTGTAGAAAACACCTGCATGCCACATGAAGTGAATACAATGTTTGCCTTCTGAAAACCCTTGCTGGCATTGTTTACATGAAGTGATCTGATGTGGCTCTTACACAAGGAGCAGCACTGTTCTCTCCTCCTGCAGTCTCACATGCCCCCATGGTATTTTGACATATGATCTCTGTGTTTTCCCTGGCAGACTGCTCCGATGCTTTCCTTCAGAGATTTTGGGCTCAAAGCTCTCCAGACTACTAGCAAATGAAGTCATTCTGTGGTGTGGGAAGAGCAGGACCAAATGGAGTAATTCTGCATTTTGTTGAACAATACTCTTCGGCACCTGGTGTGACTCTTGAAGATGGTCCTGCTCAGGGTCAGGAGTTGGACTAGAGGACCCTTGTGGGTCCCTTACAACTTAGTTTATTCTGTGATTCTGTAATCCTTTTTTCTGGGCTTCATGAGGCAGGATAGTAAGAGCAGTCAATACAAAAGAAGGAAGGTGACATTGAAAGGACATATTGCTTAGACATATTTCATCTGGCACCAAATTGTTTCAACAGTTACCACTCACTTTTGCCGCTACAAGTCAGTGGGGGGAGCACACTTGCAGCTTTTGGCTGACAAAAACTGCTAAGAATGACTCATCATTAGATCTAAGAGTGGGCATAGAACGAGCGGGCGTTGGTTTGTTGTAGTTTCTATGGATTAGTGGGGCAGCTGGGAGGGCCTGTATGTATCCTTTGTACCCCGTGTTGGTCACAAAGTTCAACACCAAGGGCTGTTATTTCCATATCTGCAGCACCAGACAAGCTACTGTAAGGTTTTCATGAGGAGGTCCTGGACACCAGCTTCAGCTGCAAGTCGACTTGCTCTCTGCCACAAGAAGATAACTAGGGTCCATCATCTCTACTGGGACACCATACTTATTGTTCTGGGCATTCTCTGGACTTGTCTTTGTACAAGTGGATGTATTGTCTTGTGCTTTGAAGTGATCCCTATTCTAACATCTGGGAGAAATTTAGTGTGCTTAGTGGAAGTCTTAATGTTGAGAAAAGAAATGGAGTAGATGTGGGAGATGGCAGAGGACGATCAGAAGCACAAAATCCTAGGGCCATTGAGGAAAAAGTATGTCATAGCAGACGATTGGCAGGGAAGACAGGGAGGATACCAGACAGAAATTAAGATGAGCAGAGACAGTCTGGTGGCACAGGAGCAGGGATGGCTTTGAGCTATTGTAATGTGCTTATTGCTAGAGACTCTAAAAAACTTCTAAGTCCCAGTATCCCTGTGGTGTCAAACAACAGGGAGCTAAACACCCTGGTGTCTTAGAGCAGCTGGCTGATGTTGATGGCAGAGCCTGCTACAGGCACCATCTTGTGTTCTATCAAAGAGAGTATGGGCAATAACTCTCCAGACCTTCACACTGCTTGTGACACTGCTGGGGGCCTCTGCAGGAACCCCGTGTATGAGATTAAATCATACGCTTCCTTCTTACCAGAATAGTTTGCAGCTAGTGGCAGGAAGTTAGGGCTAATCGTCCCACCTTATTCTGGCATGTACTTTGTCTCTGCAGCCTTCAAACTTAGATTAAAGTAAGCATTACAGCACCATTTCCTGCCTGTTTAAGAAGAAAAAAATTATCTTTTCCCTGGTTGCCTGAAATTTAGAGCCTGACTCAACTTTCCTGCAGACCATGCAGCTTTGGATCAGCACAGTGCCAACCCCAACCCTTCAGTGCTTGGCCTGAGTAACAGTGTCTCATTAATTAATACACAAGCTGTGAAATGGGATTGGAGCCAGGTGGCTTGAAATTTTGCAGCCTTTGAGGGGAAATTCTGCGTTGTGTGAGGCTGAATATGCTGATGATCCCAGCAGAAGAGAAAGTGAAGGTGTTTGTCTCCAGCTGAACCTATGCCTGGGCTGAAACTGTTTTGTTTGAGCCAGAGAGGTGATTTAAGCTGGTGCCTAGTGCCATTACCTGAAGTGCAATTTAGCCAGGAAACAAACCTCCACTTACAAAAAGCACTTCATGATCTTTAATTATCACAGCAGGTCTGGACCTTAGCTTTCAATCTCACCAGGTAAGTGTTTGTCCTCTGATATCAGGCTGAATCGTTGGCTGAATAAAGAGGTCAGAGCAAGGAGAAGGTGTGCACTATGTCAAAAGACAGAACCTCTTCTTAGAGAGATCCTTGGTCGGGAGGGAGATTGGGACCGTTCACAATTACTGGTCTGCATCACTTGAAAGCAAATTCACTGGTCCTTTAGGGTCACTTGTAACATTTGTAATGCTTTCAAAGGGTTCGATAATTGCTTATTTGTTCACCAAGATAATGCACACTGGACACTTTACATGTTGTTTTGTATATTTCTTGGCCGAGTGCTGTGTTACAACACAGATTTTTATTTGAAAAATGTTATAAAGCTCTTGTGTTCCTCAGTGCATAGGAACAGTTTCCTGTGCTCACATACCAATACCTTGTATAATAAGTTTGTAGTGAGTAAATGAAAAGGGAAGCAAAGTCACCTTCAGGCTTGCTACAGTATTTGGAGTGAGCACTGTGCAGAATTTGTGTTGTCTTTGCTGAGGCAGTGTGATCTTCTGCCAAATGGGTCATAGTGTGACGAAGGCCTGGGCTTTTTAGATCACGTGCAGCCTGTGTCTTGCTGGGGCAGTAGAGCTGGCTCAAGGTTAACAGACTTGGTATGCAGAAGGAGCAAGAGCCTCAGTTGTCACCCTGGCCAAATAGATAACTTGTGCTCACAGCTATCCTTGTAGTCTAAATTACACATGCATTCCACAAACCCACATACACTAACCGGGAATTATGTCAGCTGCAGACAAAGCAATTAGGCTAATTTTCTCAGTGCATATGGCATGTCAGCAGCTGGCAAACTGTTTGCAGGAGGGCTCCTGAAAGTGCTACCATTAGCCAAATTATTGTCATGGATAATCAGAGATCAGTTTCCTCACATTGCCAATGTAACGCGCAGTTTGGTTAGGCTTTGAGATGGGGAATTTAATTGCAGCAAGAAACCTTTTTCATTTTACAGGGATACAGTGATAAAACAGTTTACCTATGACTGGTCAAGGACTTCCTTACCAATGTTAAATCTGATACCTGGAAATAATAACTAGAATTTATTTCACTGGTAATGCTTGTCTAATTCCCTCATTTCTTCTGCAAAATGCAATTTGCTCACTGTTTTGTCACCTAAACTGTATGAGTAATGTTCTAAATTAAGACACTGTCCTGTTATTCAACCAGCCAAAATTTTCATGACAGTTATAAGTCTGCTGCCAGAGGACTAAAGTTAAAAATATCCCTTTATTTCTCTTTCCTCTGAGATCTTCAGTCCACAGGGATTGGATCCCATATGACAAAAGGCGCTGGGCTCAGCCTGGTTAAATCAAAACAGAGAGAAAGGGAAACGTGGGTGGGAGGCATAGCTGCATGTGTTGTGTGTGTTGTGCTATTATGTTTGAAAGGCATTGCTGTGGAAAAGAGGAAGTTGGTGGGTTACTTAGAGCACGAGTCTTGGTCAGTTAATGAATGTGACTGGGGTCGAGGGTGCAGTGAGGAGCACTCCTGGAAGGGTGCTGAGCAGCACTGAGTCACAGGGGGAAGGAGCAGAGAGGGGGTTCCACTTTGCTTCAAGGATCCATCCAGAAATGCTTTTTGGGGGCTGTCTTCACGTTAAGCCTTTCTCAACTGGCTTTCAAATGTAGTGTCCAGTGCTGCAGCTGTGACTCAGTCCAAGCAGCAAACAAATCTCACCCGGTCCTGTGGCTTTACTGGTATTGAAAATTGCAGACCTGTGTGTTCATAATGCAGATTAGGCAGGCTGAACTCCTCAGTGTCTGTTTGATGGCATAACACTCCATACATTTTGGATGATGACTTGCTAGTCAACTTGCCACCTCCTGTGCAGTGTTGTGTGACATTCTCACATGTGGGTTCTCGTTAGATGATGGGACGATATACAACAAGGCATCCTGCAAGCTCCAGCCAAAGAAGGCTGCATAAATTACTGCTTTAAAGCCAGGCAGGGAGAGATCATAAAATACAAGCTCAGGAAACTTAAGACTTTAGGTTGTGCCTGTAAGGGCAAGATAACATTGATAGAATAGGATTTGTGCATTGTTTTAAAGGACTTGTCCAGCATTTTACACACGGGGCCAAATTCAGCTCTGTCATGCCATTGATCTCAGTGCCACTGTTACATGATAATAGTCGCTTGGGCTCCCTGAAATGGATTTGGGGAGGAAAATAAAAATACTACCAGGTTCAGCAAGTATACATTCAGCTGCAACACTGTATTTGAAAAGGTCTGTTTGTCATCCTGGCCCCTAGTTTTCTCATGGCTATTTTGATCTTCACAGGACTTTACAGGTATTGATTAATCTCAGAGTGGACCTGTAAAATAGATAAAATAGATCACCTCTGCTGCAGAGGCTGGGAAAGTGAAACAAAGAAATTTTGGCTGCACAAGAAGCTAAATTGGCCACCATGAGATCCTGGCTATCTACCCTGGCCACAGACCTCTTGATCATACCTCTGTCAAATAAAGTATTCTGCTCCTTGCTCCCCTAGCAAGTATTTCTTTTGGATGAATTGTTGATGCTGTGGGACACTGAATTCAATATCAATCTATTTTTAATAGAAGAAATCCCATCTGGAGTTAGCTCAGAGTGACTGGCTAAAGTTACCTGAACCAGATTGCATTGTTCCTTCTCTATTTACAAGGAGAAGAGGTGTGGGTGAGTACATACACAACCAAACAGAAACTGATGAGGTTTATTTGGATTGCCATTTAAAATCATCTGCCAGCACTTTCCTTACTGGATATAAAATAAAACTCTCTGTACAAAGGTGTGAAATATGCACAGAATGAACTCTCTCTACTGAACGGTGCAAGCAGTTATATTGGGACAAATAATGAGAAACACTATAAAGCTCACGTGCAGTCTGGTAAAGAAACACAAAAAATTTGAAGGCTGCTGTCTTTTGCTGAGAAGTAGTTCTGCAGTGACCTCAACTGATTCAAATTCTTTTATTTGGTTGAAGATAGGAAGAAGGGAAAAAACTAGGAAAAGATGTAGAAGAGTCAGTGTTTGGACTTGACATTTTGGAAGAGTTGCTGGTTTCAAAACGTAGCTGGGTTTTATTTAAAAGAGGAAAACCCAGTTAAAATGACTAATCTGTGGCATTTTTTATTGTTTCCTGGAGAATTCTGTTACCTATGTGTTAGCCTTTCTATAGTGGGGCAGACATGAGGACATCTCACTGTGGAAGTTTTGATGTTACAGAATAAATAACGAAGATGCCAAGGGGTATCTTCCAAGAAGAACTTTAGCTGGTAACTAATTTCTACATTTGCCAAATAATGGAAGTTACCACTCCTGCTCCAGAGAATGGCAGTTCTGGTGTAGGTGGTGTTTAAAAGTGAAGTGTCTTGAACTGGTGTACCCTACAGGTGTTTATAATTTCATCCTTCAGCTAAACTAATACCCAGAGAAAGCTAGTGCAAATCGTTCCTTTGAGTTCCCCTTTCAAGGCTCAGATGAATAGTTTGCATTTGGTGAGATTGACTGATCTTTTGCAGCCAGCATACTACATTGAGTATTTAATGTGCTTTTTGAGGATTCATGCTAATTATGGCACTGCAGAATTACTTAAAACTGATTTTAAGGAAACACTTATATTCTAAAATATTTGGGGTAAATCCTAAGTAGTGTGATAATATTGGAGAAATCTCTCAAAAAGTGAGATTTGGTGGTAATTAAAAACACTTTTCTATGATCCATGAAAAACTTCGAAGTCAGAATTAGTAAAAAGCTAGATATAAGCTAGAAGTAATCCTATAAGTCTTTTCAGGTTTTATAACTCACAGTAGTCTGTGAGGTTTTGACCATATTTACAGAAATGGAATTTGTTCAGTTATACCACTAAAAATACTTAAAGTTGGCAGCCTCATACATTCATTCAGATATGGTGATGAGATCTGTGGATTTAATAATTACATTCCTAGCAATCACAATTATAAAAGTTATGCTTGGAGATAATCATGTGAGGCAGATATAATTCCCTGTTGCTACCTGAATTTCAACTGGCTCTGTATCATTAAAGTTGAAAAATATTAATTAAATGCCATTCCCTAACATTAATTTCTCAGAATACTTTTTTTGTCCCCTTTTCCTTCTCTTTTTAGGAAGTATCAAATGAAATATATTAATAAATTCAGAAATAAGAATTTTATTTAGGGTATTAGGGATGGAGAGTATAGCTGAATGGTACCAGAGGAAAAAAAAAAGAAAAACAGTTTTTTTTTAGTAAAAAAGAACATTTTTCCCTTATTTTTTTCCTAGAAAAAGAGAAGTTTTTCCCCAGAGGGAAATAATGTCAAAGGATCCATGCATTAAAATAGACTATCAGATTATGAAAGGGAAGAAATTACTCAGAGAGCTGCTTAAAAAAGATGATGATATATTGGTAGAACTGAATTAAATGTATATTTTCTTTCAGTATCTATTCTCTTGTTTCTCAACAAAGTGAGAGACACGTGGATCTTCAAAAATGGTGATGTGCATTTGAATCAGAGCACATGCATCAGCTTTCTTCAAGGATCCAGTGAGTTAAAGGTCACTCTGCAGCAAATAATATCTACTTTTTTTGCAGAGCTGATGGATGTTTGATTTGTCCAGGGTCTCACGAAAGCTAGTGCCAGAGTCAACTTGCTGTAACCATTTGTAGGCAATTAAGGAAGCATAAACGAGCAGCATATTAAAATAACCTTTCAGTGTGATTGAGTAACCTCTGGTATTGCACCCCTCTCAGCAGTGCCACTCACATACTTCACTTGGTATTGCGTGAATTGCTAATGCTGAAATTTCAGTGGGGAGAGATGTTAATGAACTACAAAACCAGCAGTGCAGTGAGGCAGGGATGGATAAAGAAGACCTGTATCTCTTGGAGATCAAAGGAGCTCCTCTGAGTGATGATCTCTTTCTTGCACAATGTTTCTCATTTCGTAATCTCTGTTATCCATCCTACTACCCATATTTGTTTCCTCTGTATTTTTTTTTCCTTTTTTTTTGTCTCCCATCAGAGGCTACACTTGTGAGCCTAAAATGACAAGATTAGTAACAAATACTGTGACTGTCAGAAAAAAAGACCCTAATACAAACTCCCTAGCCATTGCAACCAACAGAAATTTCCTGTTGGTATAGAAACCTCTTTCTCTGATAGCGTTATGTCCCTCCTGCTGGGACTCATTTCAGAATCTAACTCAAGTTTAAAGAAAAGAAGAAGCTTCCCTCATTTATCTCAGGAAAACGCTGCAACGATTTTTTACCAAAACTAGCACAAATCTGAAAGGATCTTTCTCTCCATGTTCCTTTTTCAACACCTGGTGTTTGGTCCCAGATGGAAACTGATTCTGTGCTCACTACTTGGTTGCTAAGTGACCCATGCAAAATCTCTGAGCTGATTTTCCTTGTCTTGTATTTTGACCATGAATGAGAGAACCAGGTAGTGAAAAGATGAATTTCATTCATATGCAGGATTTCTCAAAAAACATGAGAATCTTTTTCTGTAGTCCTTTCAGGACTGGGAAGGAGAGTAGGAGCCTGGCCGCAAAATAGGGCTGATAATGCGACAAAGATAAGCAGTCCTCACCTTCAGTGGTCTAACTCAATTTCAGAGGAAAGACAAGATCATAAAACTTGGAGGACAGTCAAAGCCCTACATTCCCTTTTTGGAGGGGTAGCTGATTGATAAATGGCAGCTGATTTTGCCCATGTCTGCCTGATTTTTAAATAAATCCTTGCACCAGGGATAGCTACCGAGGCAGGAGAACTAATTGGGTTTAGCTAATGGCTTTATGAATTGGTTTGAGGCAGAAAAAAGGGGTAATGAAATCAACTGCTAGTATACAATCTGGTATTTTTCTTCAAAGTGGCTTTGACCTGTCTCTTTCCTGTTTAAGAATTTCATCTGAGCGGGAAGGCAGTAACACAGAGAAGGGGTGGCAGAGGGGCAGCAAGCTGTAGACACACTTGTAACCAGGAGATGATGTGTATTCAGAGCCTCAAATCATGCTGAACGGCCTGCAGCTCTCAAGCCAGCTGCTAGCAATGCTATGCTCCAGTAGGACCTGAGGATTAAAGAATCATCTGCAATGCAGATCAGATTGTCTTTCAGGGAACAGAAGAAGTCACAAAGTACAAGCAGGCGTGAGGTCCAGTCAAGAGGGCTCTTCTGTGGTCTGGGTGTGAGAAACAACACTGACACCTGAGTTAATTCACTAAGCAGATTTATCACTACTATTTTACTCCCTATTTTATTAAAAAGGGCAATGAAGCAAAACACTGCCAAAACGCATTGTATTAAGAGAACATTGTCACAGCATTACCTTATAATGGGAATCGAAATCTGAGCCAAAGCATTATGTTTTTCTTCAATAATACTTTGCCATCAGTACTTTTCCCTGCAGAGAAGCTGCATCTTCATGCATCCCATGACAAAGAAGATAGTCTGGCACAGAGACAGTGTCATCCTTTCTCACAGAAATCACACAGACCCTTTTAACCAACAGGAAAAAAAGCCAGATTACTTTGTTTTTGTTCTTTTTAGATGTGGGGCACAGCTGTGTAGATTGTAGGCAACAACTGCCTGCTCTGATGCAGCATTCTGCACAGAAAGAAAACTAAACACTGTCACTTCTCTCCTTCATTTTGAGCATTGGCTTGTGCATTGGGAGCATCAGTTCGCCTCTGCCTGGTTGTGAAACACTCACTGGATCATGATGCAAGTCTGGCAGTAGCCCTGCAAAGGGGTCTGGACTTGTGAGTTATGATTGATGTCTCTCACTACCGGATCCCTGGGCACCGCACGTCTTTAAATTAAGACATATGCCTCAAGGTCTCCCAAAAATAATCACTAGCTCTGGAGGGGAAGTAACTTTCCAGTTTCAAAGTTTTATTGTCACTATGGATTTGATGCTGCTGTCTGGCAGCCCCTGAATGACTATAGATTACGATGAGCCAGTTACTATCTAACAGCCTTCATTGAGCAGGTGTCCTGTGTAAATGTATGTCTGAAGGTGGCAGAATGAGGCAGTGCTGCAAGTTGACAGATGCAGAGTTCATTCAATTCCCAAGGGAAGCCTACAGGTGAATTTGGAAGTCAACAGTATACTAAAAAATATGGTTTCATGTCAAAGAGCTGTTCCAAGGAAGCAAAGAATTTTTTTTCCCCCATGCTGCAAATTCTCCAGATTTCTTATTTCTTATCTCTCAGGTTCCTGATTATACACGATTCAGTGAAACTGGAACCTTGATCCTAACTAGAAACAGAAAGGGTGACACTATGACAAAGGGTTGACGAAATTTCTAGACCAATATGAAGACAGAATTTCTAATATCAGCTTAGATGTGTTTTCTTGCGTATGGATTCTGATTTTCATTTAAATTGACAATTTTTAATTTGGACATATGACACTTCTTCATAAGCATCAACAAATGTTATTTATAACTTGTGTTCTATTTATTTTTAAATAGACTCTTGTCAGACCCACTTTTTAGAATTACTCTGTTGTACTAGGTCCAATGAAGTGTATGATATCAACACAGAAGCACTGTGAGGTGAATATAGGGGTTCTTATGTTAATGTAGCCCTGTGTGGAAAGCTGACAGAGGATCCTGCACAAACTACAATTCTAAGTTCATTTTGGGACATTTGAAAAATTTGAACAAGATTTGTAATTCTCTTGCATTTATTCAAACTTTATGTAAGCTGTATCTTACAGTTAAAAAAAAACAAAAAAACCAAACACAAAAAGTTAAAATAAAAAGGAATGACAGGAACCACTTGAAAATCAGTCTGGATTCAAATCAGTACAGTAAGAACCAATCTCCCAAAGTATTAATGAACTATTTTCAGAGAAATCAATGGAAGAAGTACCTACATACCTCTAAGTTTCTGGGTACTAGATTTTGCCTTGCAGTGTCTAGTGGTGTTTATACAGATGCGGAACATCAGAGAAATAGGCTGATGATGTACTAATTTTCATGCAGCATGAACAACAACAAAAGAAAAATTTATTATTGAACATCTATTTACAGGCCTCTGAAAGCAAGGATTGAAAACCAATCGCAAAAGTATGTATATAAAATACAAAACAGGCTCAGCTCAAGACAAAGTGCATGAGAAATTTCAGTGACAGTTGAAATTTCAAACAAATAAGAAAAAAATTCCACAACATTTATGGATTCCTTCCTCTCTCCCCACTTTTGGATCCAGGGTATATAACAAAGTGCTTGTTATAATTAAATGAATATTAGAATTGTATATATGTATATATCTCTCTATACATCTGTACGTAGAAATCGTTGTGCTATCTCTCAAGCTTGTTTGCCTAATTTTGTCTGAAGACAGAATGTGTGGCAGTGACAGGAGGCAGCTGAAAGGCAGCTGGGTTTAATGTCCAGCCTGAACACACATTTGTTTGGTCTAGCTGAGGATGGCAAAGTGTCCTCCCCTGTGGTGCGGCTGGGTATGAGCTGAGAGCACCCAACAACACACCAGGGAGTCAGGGCTGGGGAAGGGAACTGGGACAGCTGTTAACACCCCTCTCTCCTTTCCAGCAGCAGGATAAGAGCCTTGAAATGGGAATGTTCTTTTTGCGTCCCCTCTACAGCTCCTCTGCATTCCCAAAGTGGGCTTCAGAGGTACTTTTTACCAGAAGAGTAAAATGACCCCACCAGTGGGGCTACTGGATGAAAAGCTGCCTGTAACAGTGCTCCAGCCTGGAAAGATCCAACAAAAGCCCTCTAGTGCTCTTGGGTGTTTACTTGGCAGGAAGCAGTGGAGGATGTTAAGCAATCATCACTGTGCATATATGCATTATAAATGCAGAGTATTCAGAGCACTGCCTGTGATGCCAGATGTTCACAGCTCTTCTCTTTACTTTTCAGTAAGGGTTTTCCATGCTGTACAACTGTTTATGGGCTTTGCTCCCTCGGTGTTTGGGGGTTCCTGCTGTGCCTAAATTCTGCTAAGGCATCAGGACAACACAAGTTTCTTGATGCCAGCAAATACCTTCCCAGTGCTCATAATAAGAGAAGTTGATTAAAAAAAAAAAGAAAGTGAAATAATGCTTTCCAAATCCAAAAACTTTTGATCACTGAAGAATCTGAGATCCTGTGGAATTAGAAAGATTTATTTACAAAAGAGTAAAGAAGCGCTGCAGAAAATTGGTGGCACTAACTGTAAGTGACAGGAATGGGGAGCTTGGAGCTTAACTCACCTCAGCCTTTCCCTTCCTAAATTTTGCTCTGTGTAGAGCAGTGTGGATGCTGATTTGGCATAATTTCTGTACTCACTGGATACCAGTGGGGGCAGCCTTCCATCCATCACATTGATTCTGTGGGGTCATGCACCTCTTTCTTCTCTTCAGAGATTGAGAAATACTGAAAGGAGGGTGGGCTGGGAAGGTTGAAATTCTTCCTACAGCAAAAGCACAACAGAAAACAAGCAGCTTCCCCATTGTGTTTTGCTGACTGCCAGATTTGTGTCAGCTTCAAAAGCTGTTTCTGCTGGAATGGACTATTCAGCTGGTGGGAAAGACAGTGAGAGGGTGTAGGTGTGAGTGACTTGTGCTAAATATATATTTAGTCCTTTAGCTTAACAAGCTTTCTAGTGTTAATTAAGCCTGTGAATTTTTCTGTGTGACAGGATGTGACAGCCATTCCCACTTCATGTGGGGGCAAGCATCATGAGAAGGTAAAGGTATCCAGTCACTAAATTACTGAAGCAAGTGATTTTGTTTTCAAGGGTACCATTGTCTGTTGTGTGAAAGCCAAGCTGTTCTTTCAAAATTTTCTGTGCTCATTGTGTTATTAATTTACACACACACACACACACACACACACACACAAATATAAATAAAATCACAATATTACATATACATACTTTCTGACTGCTTTGACAACTCAGCCTGGAATATGAAGGTCAAGCCTGGTACAATGTGGCTTGCATTACACATTATATCTTCTCACATGGCACCATACAGGGATAGGTAGATTACACATACAAGGCTAGAACAAAACTAAGGTTAAGCTGCTGATCTTTATTTAGCAATTTTCTAGCTTTCATGAATTACATTTACTCACTAATTAGACTATTTTATCAAGGTTATTATTTTATTTTAAATACACTTGTAAAACCTTACCTAAGTAGTTTTATATGAGAATATTTTGTTAGGTCTATATCCTGGGTATTTAAGAGCATAGAAATTCTATGGTTAGTAAATAAATGCATGTCTGGGCAATTCAGAGTGGTTTTAGGTTGCCAGAGTTAACTTTAGTAGAGTAAAAAGCTTGGGATACAATGGAGTCCCAGCTATGTTCTACAAAAACCTGCAGAATTCAAATCACCAGCATGTATGAAAACTCTGGGGATCATTGCCACTTACCCCATTGTAAGGCAGGATTGACTCTGTTGCAGCCAGTCATCTCTCAATAAGATAAAATGGATGTGTTGGGCTGGTAACTTCTGCGTAGACAAATAGCTTAACTTGGCTTGCTATGACACTACTAACTGGTATCAGCTCAGAGTGCTCATTTTGATAAAGGCAAGAACCGATATTTTTCGTGATTTGTAAACAAACAGCTTTACCCAGTGTGTACACAGATGTAAGAGAGATGTAATTGCAGCTGTATATAGTACTTCTACAATCATGCTATTTCTGGTCAAGACTGGTATTTCTTATAGCTGTGCCTGCAACAGGTTTCAACCCTGTTATCCACTATAAGAATGAAGCAGACCCAGTCATTCAGATTTGGGCCCAGAATTTTTCTCAGTGGAAAAGGGCAAAAACTATGTCCAAGGTGTTGCTGTAGCACCTTATCTCTAGCTTGCCACAGATATTAATGGCACAGGAAAGGAGGCAATAGAGGAGCAGACTCAGAGAAGCAGCTGAAACAATTAAACACATCTAGAAAAATCATCTGCTTTCCTTCTTTCTTTCTTCTACTTCTCTGTTCATCCCAGTTTGTCTTCTGCCTCCAGTGAGTACTGTCAGCCAGGAAACTGCAGGAAAATCAGTAATTGCCTGGTTAAACTGTCTGAAACCAGTGTTTTTAAAACCAGGTAAAGTGCTATCCCAGAGATTCTCTGGAGGCATTAAACAGAGGGGAAATATAAGAATAATATGCTTTCTTCTGCTTACAAGATTTAAAGTAGCTCAAGATTCTAGCTTGCAGGAGCAGAAGTCAAACAAGCCAGGCTTAGTGAAGAAAGCTTGTTATTTAGGGTAAAGGGATTTAGTTATAACATTACAGAGGTTGTGATGGTTTTGCTCTCTGATCCCTTCATCTTTTACCAAAGGAGGTTGGAATGAACTAGCTTTTAGAAAGAGTTCTTGCAGAATGCAAAGAGAGATTTTCTTTCAAAGATGCAGTGTCCCAGTTCAGCAGAACAACAAATATGTTTTCAGTAATGGGTGTTGCGTTAAACATTAATGTCAGATTTAGAGTTCAGCTTTGACGTTTCTGTTATTCAGCTTGATCCGTAACGTGGATGCTCTGTAGGTGGCGGTTTTTTGTAGGGTTTTTTTTCCCTTTTCTTTTTGTTTTTAAATAAATTGTCAGTCTTGTCAGAAGCTCTTTCATCTGGGATATTTTTAGTATGTTCTTCAGATAGGAATGCTCTCTGTCAACAGCAAACCCATGGGTCCTTTCTGACCCCAGGCTTCTAAGCAAAAAAATCCATCTTCACCCCCATGGCAAGTTAAGGCTGATGACATTGCTGCAGTCAAGCAATCCTAGACAACACTAAATGAAACTCTGACTTGCCTTACCAAATTCCTTTCACCTTTTTAGATACTCTCATTCCCAAGCTCATTCCCATGCTCCAAGGTATACATGTGGCACAAGTATATCAAAGACTGGTGTCTCACTCTGGTCACTCTCCTCACACTCCCAAGAAGAAATGCAGAAGGTCTTCCAAGTGTTCCTGCTGACCTGCTAACTTGTGTGTCCTATGGGCTCAGCCCATCCTGTTCCCAGTAGAACCCTAATGGACCTAATGGATTTGAAGTAGTCTTAGAGGTCTTTTTACTGTGAAGGAAATAAACCAGGATTTTATACTAGCTGTTTGAGTTTCTCTCAGGGATCAGGTACTATGCAGTTCTGGACACAGCTTCCGAGGATAAAGGCTTATTGTTACACTCATTGTAGGGGTTAGGAATCCTTTTTGGTATTGAGAAGGGCAGCCAGTCTTGATGTCTGGCAACCAGATAGTTTTGTGAGAGAAACTGCTGATTGTCAAGCAAAACTATTTACTTTGAGAGAAAGCCCATGAACACTGAGAGACAATTAATTACATCCCCTTTTAGATTTTCTGAGAGTCTCCTGTTGCTTCTAGAGGTCTTGAAGACATTTATTTATGGACAGGCAAGGCCACAGCTGTCAACACCTGGTAGAACACTTAATCATTGGAACCAAGGTAAAATTCGTTCATACACAACCTTCTAGAGTAAGGAAATCTGCACAGGTTACCCTTTAACTAACTAACTGTAGTATTCACTGATGTTTGGAAGCAGAAGAAATATTCCCATTTTTCTCCAGTATAATTGCATCTCATTCATGACTATTATACAGTTTATACAAAAAATAGTAAAAAAAGCCTCCTTAAAGTTGGTGCTTCAATTAAAAAGAGCCCAAACAAACAACAAAACCCAAGAAATTAGGAAGAGCCACAAATCTGCAATTCAAATAACTCAGCATGCCAGAAAGTGTGATCAGCTGCATACAAGGGTTGCATCTGCTCTGCTTCATTCCCACAGACAGCAAGCTGCCCACAGAGACCACACATCCTCCCACTCCTTCTCCTGTTCAATTTGCTGAAATGCTGCCCAAAACCAACAACACAAAATTTGACAGAAGCACTTTTTCAGTGTGGCCCCTTTACCCACTTCAAAAAGGACATTTGTTGCCTCCTGGGTCTGGATTGCAGGACATCAGCAGCAGTATCTTCAGTTGTTTAACTAGTTTTTTGACTGGACAGAGCATTCCCAAGACAGTTGACAATACCATCATCACAGACCTCTGTCGTAGTTTGATCCCTCTCATCCCTGTGATAGATGCTGATGAGAAAGGAATTAAAGAACTCCTGCCTGGGCAGGAAAACCACTCTTGTTTATAGGAGGTTTGTTTTCATTGGTTCTGAAAAATCTACTACTTCTCTCTTTTAAGTAACCCTTCTGCAGAGATACTATTTTAATAAAGCTCTGCAGAATGTCTGCAGCTAGAGGGAGAAGTATGTATGTGAAGGTGGCTTCAAGGGGATATGTTTTTCTTATGAGCCTTCCCTGCTCTCCCTCTGATTTAATTTTCTTTTTTGCTCTGGGTCACTCTTGGTTTATTCCTAAATTTATTGTCTTCCCCTCCTCCCCAGTGGAAAATAGATATAATGCAGCATCCTATTTATTTTGAAACCTATTGTTTCAAGTGAAACCTGAACACAAATATCCCGGTACTTTATACTGGAGCCTGTTTTGTGGGGGAAGGTGAATTAACATGGGGTGAGACTCTTCCGAGGTGAAGCAATATCCCACAGACCAAGAGATTCTTCTCCTCTCCTACCTGCCTTTTCAGCAATGTTAATAGCTGCCAGTGGTGAGGATTGTGCTCTTTCAAGGGAGGTCCTGCTCTGCCCCCATGAGTTAGAATGAGTGACTGTGAGACTGATCTTCCTTGGTAGTTGCACGAAGCAGGGAGTGGGCCCTGAACCTGATATGTATTTGGTCCTCTATGTGTTGAGCCAGCAGAGTTGAGGCACTGGAGGATCTTGGGTTCCTACAATCTCATGATTTAGTGTGTCAGCTCATGGGGTCTGGCTTGCTGACTTTTCCCAGCGTGTGAGAGCCAGCCACCCTGGAGCAGCTGGGGTCTTATTAGAGGAAGAAACAACAATGAAGTTATCTTTCAAGGAGCCTTCCTCTGAAGTGCTCTTCTAAGGAGTCTGTGTCTTCTCACAGGGTTGTTCTGCTGTCCTTTGCTGAACATGGAGAGCCTGAAATAATAGTGGCTGTGGCAGGATTTAACATCCCTGATGGAGTTATGTGTTTTCTGCCTCCCTGAAAAGATCACCTCTGGCTCTGTGGTGGCCCCTGTCTTAGTTCCCACTGCTATCCATGATGCTGGGATCAGTCTCTCCTTTGGCCAGAAATCTGTCATTATCAGGAAGCATGTCAGCAGCCTTTATTCAGCGGTGGAGAGTGGTGGGAGGGATTAGCTGCAGGAAAGCTCTGTGTTTTGCTGAGCATTTTGAGTTTCCCATCCAGGAGAAATCAAAATGACAGCTTTTGCTTTACCCACATGGAAGGCTCTTAGCCATTTTTATGCTGCCTGCAGGGAGAAAGAGGCTGTAACAAGAGCCAAAAAATCTGGTCTGGCTTTCCTGCTGCTCTCCTGTTCTCCCTTAAGGGAAAGAGGATTTCACAGGTATTAGGGAAAAAAACCAAAACACCAAATCTTCTCCCAAATTTGACAGAAGTGGGAATAAAAACATTTCTGTTTGTGAAATGATTGCCAGGCTTACCTGCTTTCTGCAGTGCGTGTGCTGCACCTCCTGGACTGCTCATCGCAAGGAGATCCCAGGACAGGCTGAGGGGCAGGCAGTGGCCAGAGGGGAACAAATGCACCTCCTACACACTTGAAGCAGTTTGGTGGGCTGGTCACTGCAGCCTTTCAATGAGTTTCAGAGGCCCGATGTGCCATGGCAAACATACATTTAGGCTAAGAAATGTGGAATTGATATAAAATATAAAATTCATTTGCATCTTGATCAAATTCCTGTTTTCCTCCATTTGCTTTCTAGATTTTCATGCATACTTCACTCAAGGAAGTTGAGTCTCCAATGCAAATAAAAATTTAAACCAGAGACAATGGGCTGCCTTATGTGAATCTGTAATTCAAATTGCTGTTAAGGCATGGAAACGTCACAGGTTTCTTTCTGGCAAACCATGTCTAATCTGTGTTAGTCCAACCAAGACCCAGCTATCCATAAAGCTGTTCTCTTCTGATCCTGTGGGAATACAAGAAAGACTGAGAAAAATAAGGCAAATGTCATCTCCAGGGAACTGCAAAGCATTTAGGAATGGAGTCTGCCTTCTGACCAGCTAACATGGGATATTTTAGAGCACTAGTAGTAGTGCTCTAAGACTTTGCAATGCAAGTTGTTGAGTTGAACACTTAATGACCATGCATCCAGCTACCTACAAATTGGATTGGGATAAGCATCCCCCGTGCTGCCTCCCATAAGCTGCAAAACTTCAGGAAGGGTTAGGCTTAACTTCTGAGATTTAAATGGCTTTTTTTTCCTTCTCATAAACATGAGGGTTAGCAACTGCAGTGCTTATACAGGGTTTTAGTAGGTAAAAAATAACTAGTTCTGTTTGTGAAGCAAAATACCATGAACTGGGAGGGGCAGTGGCAGCAAAACCAAGAAGAAGCCACAAATGCACCTTTCTGACTCTGATTCTGCAGCTGTTGAAATGTAACTGGAGAAAGACAGAAACCAGACACAATTCACATTTTTTCTGTTCCATCCAGGAATATCAGCCTGTGCACAGATGCAGTAGGTGGGAAACACCACAGGATGCACCACTGTGGCATCCCAGCAGATCTGTGCAGCACAAGGCCTAGGTGGAAGAGATGCTGCTGGAGGCCATGCTGGAGAAGCCTGAAGATGAGAATAGGAATAAAGTTTACAAGACCTTGAAATACAAATCAGAAGTCTAGTGGTGAAACTAAGAAAGAGGTGAGTTTTTGAGCTGCTCTGAGAGAAAAAATAGTCTACATGCACAGGGAACGTCTGTGGATTAGTGTTGTATGACATGGGAATCATTCTTTTCTTTTTCAGCCCAGATAAATAGTGGCCTTTTTTGCTTCCACTAACTGGCTTCCCTGTCTATAAGTCTGGACCAGAACTCATTGCTTCACAGCACTCTCAAACATAATTTTCTTGAGACAGCAAAAATTTGTTTGTTTCCATTTAC
This sequence comes from Daphoenositta chrysoptera, assembly GCA_013397915.1. Lineage (NCBI taxonomy): Eukaryota > Metazoa > Chordata > Aves > Passeriformes > Daphoenositta > Daphoenositta chrysoptera. The sequence goes on from VZRO01003424.1 coordinate 529,749, forward strand.
TTGTGAATGTGAGAATAATATATAGAGAATTAACTTGTACAAGTGAGGTAAAAGAAGCTGAATTTTTTGTCCATTTGTAATTAACATAATTCAGTGGGTTCTCCAGGATATCCCAGATGCTGCCACAGGTACTAAGGTGTTGGTCAAGATGGGGAGCTTGGCTAAGTGTACAGAACCATCATCCTTAGGTCAAGGACTGCAGGGATACTTGTGATCATCATGTTCACCAAGAAGTGACTCTTTATAGGCTTTTGCAGAACAAACAAAGCAAGCTGCTCAGTTCCCTTGTCAAGGGTTCTTTAGAGTATTGTGGCAAAAAGAAAACAATTATTTATTTCAAATAGTGAAGAAATCCAGAAAGAAACCTTTTTATTTTCTAACGCGTTATTTGTAGCATTTGTCCAACAAAAACAGTAAAGCAGGTCTAGACTTTAATTACATTTTATGCCTTTCAAAATATTCATGGCAAATTATACTGAGCAGACATATGAACACACACCTTCTTTCTTGCATTTGCCTTCTGTACACAAATACATAATTGCCATTGTCTCATTCTCCTCTCAGCGCAATCATCTTATTTTTATCATGCATACTTACATACATGCATGTATATGCTTTTAAATAAAACCCACTTTTCCTCAGCATCCGCCCTTCCTCCTTCCATAAACATCTTACCATGACTTCCTCTCAGATAATTAATAGGTTTTCTCTAGGTTTTCACCACTTTTTCATAGGAAGGTCTCTCTTTCTCAGAGATGTTTTTTTTTCCCAGTGAAAAAGAGCCAAATCCTTTGTAGGGCTTCAGGTCTCAGTGGCTTGCCTGGAAAGGCCAGGGAGGTGTTCCTATTACCTACTGGGGAGGCACCTGAAGGCAGTTGCAGTTTGGTTTACACAGCTGTATCCACAGGTCACATGCATCCATGGATTTTTAACCCTGTGCCTTCACACATTTGTCTTTTTGGCTGCTTTTCTACAGGGCTGTGATCTTATTAGGACACTGCTGTATGCTCAGCATTATTCTCCTGCTAAGCCCATCAAGGTGTTTTACTGTGATGAGAAGAAAATAGCACAGGCATGAGCTACTCCTATAGCAGGGCCTCAGTGCCAATTTGAAGATACTTATCTACATACAAATGCATACCAATAAATTTCCAAAGCACTTTGTAAAATTTTCTAGTAGAAGTCCCACTTTTCAGTGTTACCCCAATGCATTTCAGCCAGTGTAATCAATTTCCTGCACTCATTGCCTGCAGTTATTTAAGTCCAGGATACGATCTTCTCATTATTTTGCATTTACAACTGCTATTCATTCAGACAATTAATTCAGACTGTTCTCAGCTTTCTTTAGGAAATCAGCTCTACGACCTCTTTTATTTATTTATTTTGGTGAAAGCACAGTGAGGATCAGCACTCTTCCTGCCCAGCTGCCTGAGAATGCAGACATTTTCTTTAGCTATGAACATGGTGTCTCAAAAATATACATAGACCTAATTGAATTATACTTCCCTTAGTCTATTCAGACAATGAAAAATGAGTATTAAATCCCCCTTCTCTCTCTTCACTCATCTCCACAGTCTAATCAAACAATTATTTTGTTGTAACACTGGATTTATATTCTCTCAACAAGATACATGTAATGTTCTAATGCCCTGGGAGTCATCAGGGCTTCTTGCAAAATGCAAAAATGTGAAGCCCTCCTTCTAATGTTTTTTAATTATCTCGTGTGTCATCTGAACTTGCCCAGCACTTAGCTCTACCAAAGCTCCAAACCCAGATTAGTGGCTGATCCTGCACCCCCTCACAATCTAGTCATGGGTGATTCTTGTCTCCCATTGACTTTGTATTTTAATTGGTACATTGTTATTAACAACTGACAGTGCAATGTGCTGACAGGAATATACTAGATGGCTAATATTTATTCATGTAAGAGGGGAAAGGAAAATCACTTAATCCTTAGACGTTGTCTGGCATCCCTATTATCTCACAGTTTCTGATGTTTCTTACTAAAAATATAAAGAAACTAACATTTAAAAAAAGAATAGCTTTGGATATCCAAATCTTTAAACTTTACATTCTTTCTTTTTTTTATTTTATAAATGTAGAAGACTCTTTTGAAGTAAAACTAGTAAAAATAATATGAAGAGGTATTTCAAAGAGCTGTGTTTTGGTTTTTATGTTTTGTGGGGTTTTGTTTTGTTTTGTTTTAGGTTTTTTATTTTGGTTGGGTTTTTTGTTTGTTTGTTTTTGTTTATGTTTTTCTCTCCAGATTGCATTTTTATTAAGTTAAATACTGCTTAGCAATCTTGAGGAAAAATGAATGAATTTTCTTGTTTTACCCAATGGTTCTATGTGCAGAAAATAAGCACCTCATATTTACAAACCTTTTAAAAACCTTTCACATTGACAGAAATGTCCAGATGAACTTAGATCACATGAAGAACAACTGGGTAAGGAAGAAAACTAGTGTTTTCATGGCATGTCCAAACAGGGTAAATTCATACCACATTTGTAATACATTTCCAGAGACATGGTGTTATTCACAGAATTATCATCATTAATATTATTAATTAAGGGTTTTATCAAGAGATGTAAATGTAAATTACTGATCCTACCTAGGCCTGAGTATTTTGTGGCATACTAGAAAGAGTTACTTGTCATAATGAATTTCTGGCTGACTAGGTATAAGCCCTGCTGTGCGTGAAGGAACCTTCCTCAGAATTACTCCAATAAAAGAGTCACATTGATAATGGATTGATGAGAAAGGCTTCAGTCTGAATAGTCATTGTGCTGCAGCAATTTACTTTCCACCAGTGTTTTAGTTCCACACTTACACTTCAAAATAAGTTCAACTAAAGTAGCTTGTTTTTTCTTCTGCAAATAGGTATAATGAGCTTTTTGCCCACCTTTTCCCAAAAAGCTTAGACTCATTAAGGAACTTTGAGTTGATAGACCCATGCTGGTACCAAAGAAAATATCTTCTTTGAGAAACAGAAAATAAGAAAACAAACTTTTAAGTGGAGGTTGCACCTATAGGCCCAAGTGCAGTATAGCAACCTGTAATAACACAAGGTTTAGCCTAATTTTCAATTCATTAAGCTATTAGTATGTTCATAGAAGATTCATTCAAACTCAGAAGAGGCCATGCTTTGGCCCTATGTGTGGATGGCAGTCAGCCCTGCAAGGCTGAACTGAGTGTGTCTGTCTACTTTAAGTGGTTTTCTCACCTTAGCTTTCCCGTTCTGCTGTGCGAATAAGAGCATATGGTGCTCTTTTCTGCTTTGTGTGATGAGTTCAGCGTGCAAACAGAAATGTTCAGCTTCACAGCTGCCTTTATAAGTGAATGCGTTAAAGGGTACGCAAGAGGCAGCCATGAAGTTACACCTTGCCAGAGGGAAAAAAACCGCAGTGGAATGCCGGGGAAAGTCAGTTGCACTTTCTACAAGCTGTCCGTGTATAAGCAGAAGTGGTACTGAGAATCTTAAGTGTGTTTGAGAAGGAGAGCATCTGCTGTGGGAACTGGAAGGGTTCTGCCTGACTGGTTGTCAGGCCAGAGGTTCTATGTAACTGTCAGAAAAATTGAGCTAACAGAAAGTCTGGTGATATTTAAATTTTTCTTGCTCTTCTGTTTAAACTCTTTGTTTCTTAGAAGAATAGAAATGGAAGTGAGGTTTTTTCTCTGTGTTGGTCGAGTCTGTCTCCCCTTACCTTTTTTAAAAATTGCTTTTCCACTTCCTCTCTCTCCTTTCCCCCTATCCAGGATCTATCTCCAAAGCTGATGCTGCTTTGAGGGAGCTTGACCAGATGCCCTCCGGAGATCCCTTCCCATCCAGCTTCTTTGATGGCTCTGTTATTCAGTGTCTTTGTGGTTCTGAGATCACAAATGTGCTGGGCACACTGGGAAGAAAGCTGGGGAAGATGGAGATGACTACTGAGCACCAACCAAATACTTTCATGCCTTTGTAGCAGTGGAGGTAGTGAAAGCTTTTCATTTAGGCATTTTAGAAGGCAGTTTCCTACGCATGATGGAAAAGGAATTTCCTATCTGAAATGACAGCTTCTCTTTTTTTTTTTGGATAGAGAGAGCTGCAGGGAACTGTGTGTGGAGAGAGACCTAAAACATGAGCCATATGGTGGTTAAACTCATGTACATGCTGGGAACTCTCAACAGGCAGAGAGGGCTGGGTGGAATGGCCACCATGCTGTGAGTCAGATGCTGGTAAATTCTCTCCCAGAGAGAGAGATACTGGTGCATTCCCCCCATCCCCTGGGCTGAAAATGTCACTGAACTCTACGTAAAAGCAGCAGAGCAGACTTCTCACTCTGCAGGGAGTGGGATGGCTTCAGTTTTCATAAAAGCAAGTAGGGGTTAAGGTGACCGAGAACAAGAGAGCAGTATTGAGAGGGATCGCCTCTGATGCGTCATATGAAAGGATGGGAATGTGGGCACAGTCATACAGAAATGGACATCTTCTCTCATGTTTTGGAAACTTGTCATAGTGACTTTGGGGGACGTATAAGACAGTAAGACTTCACCCTTACTAACACTGAAACACGCACTGAAATCTATATTGCAGGGAATCCCTAGGACAGCGCTTAGCAGTGAATTGCAAAACTGTTACAAGAAAATCCCTGACACAAACAAGGACTGATAGTTACATATCCATGTTGACTGCTGCCTTTCAAACAGCAACTTTATGGGTGGGAAAACACAAAAACCACCTTCCTTCTATTTAATGTCCATCTTGTCATTAGTAATGTATTAATCTCAAGTTACTGACTACATTCACTTCAGAGAACATCTATGGAGTACTTCAGTGGGAATAACCCTGACATTTGTGGAAAATCCCCTGCTTCCTAGCACAACGATTTTCCCACCTAGTGGTTAATTCAATAGAAATTGCTACTGCTTAGAAGGCTAATACTTTCTTCCTAATGTCGTTGATAGATATAGAAAGATTTGCACCAAAAAGACTTTTATTTCAAAAGCAGTAAGAGAAAATTCCATTGCTAGATCTTAAGAAACTGCCATGCTTTATGAAATTTCACAGTTATGGTTCAGAGCATTACAGGCAAAATGTTCTTGTTAATTCCAAGTGTGTAAAGGCCTGAAAAGCAGGATTTAAGCCCCATTAGTAAGCCCATCAAGCCCTTGCAGCCCTGGCAGCATGTGTAAGCATGTCTAGAGTGCAAATAGATAGATCACTTCTGTATTCTGGTGTATGAGCAGGCACTGAGCAACTGAGCAGAAGGTCATATGGAAGAGGGATACATTGGATGAAATACACTGGTTTAGCCACCAGTCTAGCTGGCATGTTCCTGCTCTCAGCAGCCCTTCTGCATCTCCTTGACTGTGTCCAGAGGACACTGGTTTGTGCTGAGACTGGGCTGTGAAGGCTAGGAATGCAAAATTGACATGCAAACCCGATGTCTTCCTGTACTAAACCTGAGAGATGCTACTCAATAGATGTCCATCTTAATGCCTTCCTTTCATGTTTTCCCATGAATCATCTTTCAGTTAATGCTTATATGTTAGTGTGAAAATGGAAAAGAGAAAAAATCCTACACCTTAATTTAAAAAACCCTCAAACACCTGAAAAATTACTCTGCCTCTTTATTCTGCAGCAACCTCCTGGGACTGTAGTTGTGAGCAGTTTTGCTCGCTCACCTTTGAGACTACTGAGTACTCTTTACAAGTAGATGAAATTACACCTGCTCAGAGCTATGATCCTCTGTTGGAAGGGAGGAAGAAATGAGTAGCAAGAGGGAGGTATAAACGCTAAAATTCTTAGCCTGTTGTCTTTGAGGGAAAAAATCCACAGAGCCCTCAGTGTTTATTTTCCCCTCTCCCTGTTTTGAGCATAGTGTCAGCATGAGATGCTTTGGATTGTGTCTCTGAATCTTGGGTTACATTTCCATTCAAGGACACCTCCGTGACATGGCAGGATCCCTGTGTTGGACAGTGGCCTAATGTTCCCTGAAGCACTGGAAATAATTTTCACAAAAATTCAGAGCTCTAGGAAGTAGCTGCAAACCACCCTGATGCATGCTGTGGGATGTGAGAGTGAGCAAGCCTGGCTGCTTTGCTGTAGTAATAATTTGTTATTCCAGTATAATTTATGACCAGGTTTGTGAAACCAGTTTGGAAGGGCACTGCCACTAAGTACTTGTGCTAATACTCAAACCTGGTTGGGAGCTGAGGTAGGGAAAACTCATGAGTGACGTTATGCCGGAGCTCAGAGGTGACAATAGCCTGTGATGTGTAGGAGGGACAAGCAGCTGAGGAAAAACTGCTTTACCTAGACAAGCCATGCCAGATTCAGTGCATCAGACCGTGACTATTAATTCTTCCAGGGGTGGTTGGGAACTTCTTGGGAAAATCATGTTACTCTGACATCCGCTTGCACTACATAAAAAGCTTTTAACCTCATCTATTTTAAAAAACGCCTGGTCTTTCATCTGTGTGTTCTCACCTGCCCCCTTCCCTCCACAGGAGTGCATTTCCCTAACTGTGTGGTTATGAGGAGAGATCTTTCATGTTGGCAAGAATAGCAACTGCTGATGTGGAGTCTTTCTGAAGGGATAGAATCTTAATTGCTCATTCCGAGTTTGTCTTTTCCAGGTACAAAATAAATCAGTCTCAAGCTGCGTAGCTATTGAGGGGAGACATTTCAGTGTAATACAGAAAATGGCATACCTTGAAAATCAATTTCATGTCAAAATAGGGTGTTGATTATTTTTACTTATTATATTTATAAGGCACTAAAGGGCAAACCACAGTATGTAATTTGGTCAACACTGGTCTATTGCATGTGCATATAGCCAGTTAATTACACAGTGTACTTTGCAATGCTAAATGTACTGTTTGGGTCACATAACTGCTGATAGATTGTGTTGTAGGCTGAAGAATGGATCTTGTATTGCAAGATTAAGATTAATCCACAGAATTAAGACAGGTTCAGAACTGTGGCAATTGGTTTTGAAATGATTTATGGAGAATGTATTATGTAATTTTCCTCAGTAATGATATTGTACTTACTTCCTTTACTGTATAAAACATTTCAGGATGTGGATATGTTAAGGAATTTTTATAATTACTGTGCATAATATCTTAAATAAGAGCAAGAAAAGCATACTGAGACCAATATGCTTTTGTTGGTCAGGCTGGGAAACCATCTTGTACACAAGTAAAGAAGGAGCCACATTCTTGGTACTCTTGAGGAGGAGCATAGAACTATATATTGAACTCTTCATAGTCTTACCCATATCAAAAGTGTAATGAATGATTACACTATTTTAGACATGTATGGATAAAAACAGACATAAGGGAAAATATACACTTACCTCAATGCAAAGCAAACTCATCTTTAATCATGCTGTTTTGGTTTTGCAGCTGCAGTGGAATATTAGTTAACTGGAAGAAGACTTTAACTTAATATGACTTAAGTGACATCTATGTCTTCTTATGAACCTCTGTCTCTGTTTAAGTGTGTATTTCACCTGAGAAACTGGAGAATGCAGGTATTGGACAGAGTAATTTGGCTGAGAGTCTGAGAACAGGCAGATATCTTTACATAGACATACCCCAGGCACCAATACAGTTAGTTTCTGCTCTGCTGATATACATAACTTGCTGATGGTTTGAGAAAATTTATGTGCAGTTTTTCTGGGTAAATAATTATCTTTATTAAAAGACCTGATTTTTATTTTTTTTTCTTATGCTTTTAATATCTTTCCTTGAGGAACACACTGAATCTTCATCTCTTTTACAGAGATGTCAGACCTAATCCTCTTTCTTTCATTACTTCCACTACAAGTCCAAGTGCAAGTACAAACTGCGCCGGCATTAACTCATAGATACTTTAACTGGATGCTGTGAAAACTGAAGAATGGTGATGACTCTGGTGCACTGGAGGCAAGAAAATTTATCTGTTTGATCTGCCTGTCTGCTGGAAGAGGGGCGTGGCTCAGTACCAGCTACCTGGAGTACTTCATGTCACTCACTTCACAGTCAAATGGCCCTGCTTAGTCTCTTCTGGAGCGCAAGGATACACAAAGAATTATGGTGGGTCTGAGCCATGCTGTGAACTCCCTTGTGGACTCCTTGGTTGAGCCAGGGCAGGTCACACAGGCTCAGTCTAGTACGGTCCAGGGCATTCATGGAGTATCCATCTTCTGTGGCTGCATTCCAAACAACTTGGTAAGACCATGGCTGTGGTCAATGAATTCCTACCTTCACAAAACCCTTCTGTCCCATACACTAACCTTAGTTTTTAATCTAATTTTTAGTGCTCTTTGGGTTCCAGAAGGAAGTAAAACTCATTTGTAGTGCAACTTTCTGCAGTCCTGGCAGATTGATAGCTGTTCACTGGCTCTCCAGCCTTAACTCCCTGCTTGTTAAAAGGAGGTAAAATATGTACTTCAGAAGTATACACTGTTTGTCACTGCAGTGCCTTCTCTGTCTTGCCTGCAGGTATTCACCATTTCACAAAGCTAGAAGCCTCAAACTAATGTCTTTAGAATACTAACGTGAAAAAACCTTAGAGACCTCCTTGGGATTAACTGAGTTTCAGTCTGCAGGCTTCTGTTTCAGTCTGTTCTTATTCTCTCCGTTGAATTTTATTTGGCCCTGGTGACTTATCTTTTTGTGATTATTGTTTGTACTTTTCCAAGTGTGACCTTGTTTAGGAAACCTCTTTATGATTCTAATTACTGAAGGCATGGTGGTGTCCAACACCAGCATACCTGGTTGTGTTTCTTGCTCTATTCCTCACCACCCTGACCTCTTTCCAACCGTGACTCTGTTCCTTTTAAGATTTGGGAAATTACTTTTTTCTGTCTATTCCCTATTACTACATAACTTGCTGATGGTCTGAGAGAGTTGATATGCACTTTTTCTGGGTAAATAAAAGCCTATACTGACTATAAAAGCCAGAGATCCCACAGAGCGTGAAATCCCCTTCTCCATTGTTTCTTGAATGTCATCTGCACACCTAGTGCTGAGTTTCACAAAAAGAGCACTGCACTTGGGGAAGTTTTTCTTTTAATTAAAAAAAAAAAATTAAAATTTTGTTTTGGTTTGTTTTGTTGTGTTTTTTGGTGTGTATTAGGACAGGTGATACTTTGAATGTAGACGAAGTTTGATAAATTTTACAATGATGAGCTTTACCGTAAAGTCACATAAAGCCTTCTCCCTATCATGCATGGGCAAGATTCTAGCAGGTCTTCTTTCAGTCTCCGCAAATTTAAACATATTTTGCACCCAGTCACCCTTGTGTTTCTTCTCGTCCCTCTGAGTAGTTTGATAAATTCTCATCATCAGAGTCTCTCACATTGGAATCATTATATGGGAGTACAAAAGATGCAGAGCTGGTTCAGTGTCATTGCTTTGCTGGCCATCACAAAATAGTGGGCAGCTGTGTCCTTCTCTAGCCAGAAAAAACCTGTGCTAGACATCTCTGCTGTCAGCTGACATTAAATCAAGAGAAGCAGACACTGCAGACAATGTCTTACTGCCACAGAGCAGGTAACCTTGACAAACCTAGAGGCAACAGTTTTAAGTCAGGACTGAGATACACACCAGCAAGACCTAACGTAAAGAGAATGTGACCTTGCAGCTGTCACCTGTGGCTACAGGTGTTTGGACATACGTCTCCAGCCTGTGAATTGAATGACAGCCTCCATGAATACAAAATTCTCCTTTCACGTGTTGGGACACTATTGACATTGAGCATTGTGAAAGCACTGCTCCTGTTTTTTTCATTCTTACCTCTCCCACAGCAGTGGGTAAGTCTCTCCACAATAGCATCCAGCCTGTCCCTTGCCCTATAGACTCCTTTTGGGGGTCTCCCAGTATCTCTGGGAAGAAGTTTGCTAGTGTCAATTAAAAGTGACATTCATTGCCTGATTAATTCTGTTTCCTTGTGCAAGGACTTGGGTTACAGTGTGTTAGAAGCTGAAAGAAATCTGGACAAAAGCAGAGGGAAGTTGGAATTAAGAGGATTATGAAATTCACTGACTTTCTGAACTGAAATTGGCAGATTGGTATGTTTTCTGACATAATTGCAATACCACTCTTATAAATCACACTCATAGTAGATTCTGAGGCTTTCAGATGTTCCATATTCTGACTGTCCAATCTATCATGCTCTGTATGCCTTTGGAAAGTGCAGCCATTGTAATGGAGACTGTGACACTAGCACAATCTTGAGCAATGACTCCTTGTGGGATTTATTAATGCAGTCCAGATCTGGAAAGACTGGGTAACCTTCTGGAAGACAGAGTATCCACACAATACATGGATTACAAAAGGTACCGGGAGTACTTCATATCACTTTATTGAGTAGTGGCCCTTTTCACTCCCTGCTCGAGTAGCAGACTACTTGAAGAACTGCTGTAGGTCTGAGTCCATACTGTAGCTATGAGCTCCATTGTTGACTTCTTGCTTGACCCTGGGCTGGTCAGAGATCATAGTCAAGTTGTAGGACAAGTTCACAGTAACTTCCTGGCCAGGAACATGAGTCAGCTGGAATGAAATTGATCCTTTTCCACTAAGATCTGTTTGAGCCTGAAAGGCCTCCTGGCTTCCACATGCTCAAAGCAAGCACTTGACTAGTTAATACCACAGAACAGCAGCAGCATGTTCAGGCACTGAAGGCCTGAATCTGCTTGCTCTCCCCACAGCTAAGAAAAGGATAACAACAGTAATCTACCTTAGAAATATGTTACTGTGTTGATGGGGAAGAAGTCAGTCAATTTCACTTGCATAGATATATAAGAATGCCATATGCAGTCCACATAATAATTTATCTCCTGTGCCCCACTTCATGTACTGGCTGCTACGTGGAGCTCTGTATTAGTTTACCTGGAGGGGAATACCCTTCTTAAATATGCCATGGTTTAAGCTATCACCAAATGAAGGGATCTGAATAGCAAAGCAACCAAACTTGTTGATGAAAAGACTACTGCAAGTAGCTTGAGACAGCTGGGCAAGATGATGGTAAATTACATTCCTTGTTGATGGCTGCAAGGGAATACAAATCGGATGGAACAAATTAATCTCCTTATATACATCGATGGCTTCTGAATTAGTTGTCACCTCCCAGGGAAAAAAATAAGCTATGGTTTGCATTGTGGAAGCTCAATGAAGATGTCTGCTCAATTTTCAGCATCAGTCAGAAATTAATAAGCTGTTGAACAGCTTTAAACTGAGGCTAGGGAACACGACAGCAGCAATGTTCTGCACAACATATCTTCTGCTTTGGGTACATGTATATTTTAGACTCCTGTCATTGCCCTCTTAAAAAACAGAAAAAGTCAAACTCCTGAGCAGAAATCAAGGAGAAATCCCTGGACATGCCCAAAACTTGGCAAAATTCATAGTTGTTATCCAAGGAATAGTTGTGTGGGGGCCATTTTTTTCCCAAAAGGTCAAGGAAGGAGCTGCATATCTTCAGTCTGTAGTCAGCTTTGGAGTGCCATTATCTGCCTTGTCACAATCAGACTCATTACTGTGGTAAATACACATACCCAACTCTACATTCAAAGCTATGAGAAACCTACTTGGTTTGGGCCATAATATCAGAAAAAGAAGTGAATAAAATACCTTTTCTTCTTTTCCTTTTTTTTTTTTCTTTTTTATTTATTTATTTATTTTTTTTAAATTAAAGCCCTTACTATTATCCTTTTATAAAAAGGTTCTTAAAATTGTTTCATTTTATCTACTTGTTATTTTATGGAAAAGAGTGTTGACCAGTGGTTAGATGAGGTGCATTCCTTGTTATATGAGTATATATAAACATGTATTTTGTTGTAGCATAATGTTTCTCTTCCCCCCGAAGCAGTATTGGTTGTTTCTTACAGGAGTTAAGTTTCTAGTGGGAGACATTTTGACAATTCTTGTTTCTATGAACTGCAACTTAATTACAGTCTCTCCGGGAAACTGATGGGCTTTCCAGGGTGTTTTCTTCCTGCTCTCAATGTTCTTTCAAAAAAAATTTTTTTTTTGGCTGTCAACCAAAAATTATAGATGAATTTGATTTTTTTTTTCAGCTTTATTTTATTCAAACACAGAGAACATAAGGCATCAAATAAGAAATTTTGAGGTATCTAAAGGTTAAAGGTTGAAGTATTCCCACACTGTATTAAAGATTACAATATAATGACAGTCCAACGGCAGGCTAAGAAGGGGGAAAGTTAATGGACTGTGAGATTAAATTATGCATCTAGAGAGTGTTCAACTTATTACTGACAGGTATTGAATTCAGAAATAATTGTTCATTTTTAAAGGTGTTTCTTTGCTTTGTGCTGAACTGATCAGCTTCCTGGAAGTGGTCATTTAAGGCAATCAGTATATGAGTTACTTTTTTGCATATAGAAGATTAGGGATATAATAGAATAGTTGGCTTTCATGGATTTTTAGTGAACACTATTTGGGGAGAATGGCAATTTTGCTATCAGACATTTTGAGAAGGTTATGTTTAATAAGCATTGAATTTCATCACTGATATCAAGAAGGCTGAATGCTCTCAAATCCATGGGATTTCAGAATAGTTTTTCAACCCTCTCTAGGGAGAAGTTTCAGCATTTTTCTTAAAATCATAGAGTGGTGGAAAGTGATCTCTGAAGGTCCACAGTATAGCCTTCTGCTCAAAGTGGGATTTCGATCAGCATGTCTGTGTCTTTGCCCAGTAAAGCCTTCAAAACCTCCAGGAATGAGATGCCCCAGCACCTCTGTGTATCATATCCCAGAGCTGTACTGCTTTCTACTATCCTTTTTTCTTTGGAAGGATTTAATGAAATCAATAGGACCCATTTAAAAAGAGGGGACTATGTCTGCAATTTAACTCTTCTTTTGCTTGTTTTGGATATATAGATTAACTTTCCCCCTGATATACTGACTTGTTCAGTTAATTCCTTTTAGGTGCAATTCCTTTTGCTTAAGCCTGCCTTGTTCTCCCATGAGGCACTATTACCTTTTCACAAAGGTTTTTGTTCATGAATAATGCAGAAACTGAACACCTAATACAGGTGGCAGCTGGATTATTATGCTCACATACCTGTGTTCTGTAGAAAATGCAGAAATAAGAAATACAAAAGCCCTGCCCCTTATAAAGATCTGTAGTAATGCTGACTCGTACTTAGCATGCAGAAAGAACTGCAATAAACTTGTCTTTTCCATTCAATAAACTTTTGAGTTCCTCTTGAACAAGTGACAAAGATCTGCTCCCATGCTTGGAATTGCTCTACCAATGGGATGAGGCCATGCAAACGACTGTGATATGTGGTGGTTATAGGGAAATATCGAATCGTCTTCTCCTTAGGTGGTCTTGTTGGACATGATTGTCAGTTTCAAAGGAGACTGCATTCAACCTCGCAGGTCCCATGACATTTAAGGATGTGCTGGAAGTCAGGGCCAGCTGTATGCACTTGCTGCAGAGATGCTGGTGGCACAAACCTCCAGCTGATGCTGTGATACAGGGACCATGCAGGTGCCTCCTCTGTTGGTGCATACATCTTCACTGGTTTCCACTTTCTTGGGGAAGATGGGGAAGGTGCTTCCTCCTTTCTGATTTAGTGTCTCGCTCTGTCCCTGCATGAAAGCACCATCCCTCTAATTTTCTCCTCTTTGTCCCCTTCCCTGACTTTTGGTACAGATACATCCAGGTAATAATCTTTCCAGCATTGCTGCTGTGTTAGCAGCTTGGGACAGAGGGAAGAGGCAGATGCAGAACTGCAATGCTGCCTGTTCCTCCCTGCTCCTGGGAGGATGCTTCTGGACAGTGATACAGTGGCCTGACCATCTTCCCTTTTTAGATTTTCCTTCCCTGGATTTCACCATAGACCTCTTATGAAAGTGCTTATACAGCCCCTCTATCCAGCTTGATGGATTTTTCACTCACACCTCCTCAGTCGTAAAGTTTCTTAATGATCCTCCCAAGGTCTCTGCTGTGACTGCATCATTTAACTGGGACATCACCACGGCCTCTTCAATGTACAAAACCAGGTGATTGACATGAGGGGGAAACCAGCAAGGCAGGTAACTCACCAGCTCTTCTGAACCCTCCGCAGCCCTGCCTGAGGAAAATAATCCCTCAGCTGTGTCAGGCAGGGTGGAGACAGATGAAGCATGCATGGGTGAGCCTCTAAAGGGACTCCCTCCAGAAAGACAGACGAGGAATGACTAGGGGTGGGAGTAAAGTGCGGCAGCTGTATTTACTCTAGCTTGCTCTCAGTATTAGTTTTATAACTTGAAATTACAGGGCAATACTGCTGTGAGGAAGAGACGTCTGAAAAGCGAAGCAGGGCTCTTTTCGAAAACAGCTAACAGCAGGGGATGTTCATTGCTCTGTGCCTCTGTTTGCTCTGAAGATAAATTAGATGTGCTGAAACTCTCAGACTGAGGGACATTGTTGCGTTTTTAATAATCTTACACAAATACACACACTTACATATATATATATAAACATGCATTTAAAGCTTTGCTTCTGCTCTCAAGATCATTCCCACTTCAGAGTGACAGTGATGTGGAAAGGCATGCGAAGGCTCAAGGGCAAAATTCTATGCAATTAGGATGTGCTAACATTGCTGTCACCTCTCCTTTCCTCCAGCTTCCCCATTACATTTTTATAAATTTTCTGCTTCAGGAGTCAACCATGGTTATACCTCCTGGTGGAGAAAGGTGCTGGGTAAATCTGACAAGTTCTGCTCCCAGGAAGGAGACTCCAGGGCCTCTCACTGCAACGAGATCTCTCCCCTCCCCAGGAAACTCCTCCCGGTATATCACTATATACTGTACTTTGGTGTATCCTCTCTGTCTGGAGTGGCTGTGTCCCTGTTCCCCACGGAGGTGACTGTGCCAGCTTTGTCTCTGTGTGCCTCTTATGCAATCTGCAGTCTGGCCCAGGGCACTTTGCTGTGTTTTACTGCCTGGCAAAATTTGCCCTGATAAGGTACTGAGTTTGCACAGTTTCATGGATTCAGGTGGCACAGACCAATTGGAAGAGAGCAGCATTGCATCCACCTCAACTGATGACAGCTTGGCATTGCCCTCTTTTTGGGAAGACTGAGAGCGAAATACGTAAAAAGCAGAAAAGAGGACCACAGAAAAACTTAGTAGGTTTCTAGATTACTGGGTTTTAAACCATGTCTTTCAAAACCTAATAAGGTGGAGGTCCTTCAATTATTTAAGGGGACATTGTGTCATTTTGCCACACATCATAAAATGCTTTCTTTCCTAGCATTTTTGAATCCATATTTGTGGAAAAAAATATAATTTCGTAAATAAATCTTCTATCTACATTTTCTCAGATGTGGTATAGTAAGGTTAGCCCAACTATAAACTGGTCTAAATTATTTAAGTATTTCTTTAACAGTCTTTCAAAGATCTGATTGAGAGATCTGCAGATTCAGCTGTATAATGCCGTCCCTTTTACAGTCATAAGCTCAGGAAACACTAGTATTAAAATTATGATAGAACTGCTATTGACTTTAGTGGAAAAGGTCTGGATAAATACTGTTTTAGCCAGCCAGGTCTTTTTTGAGATTTACTGAGATTTACATATTTTATATGACATGACTCAGCAAAACGCAAAGCCTCTAGAGGTTTCTGAAAACCTCTCTTCACTGGTTTCCATTCTGTCGTCCATCTTATTTTACAGGCAGAAAGCTGAGACAGACCAGACAGGTGAACTAGAACTATCTGGTAGACAGTGGCAGGTTTGGGACTCATCTCTCCCATATTGTCATACAACCCTTTATGTTTTGATTAAGGATTCCTTAAGAAGGGCTGATGATATCATGGCCCATATTACCAAATCTTGGCCTCCCCTCGGTTGGACAGAATTGTTCATTTGAAAATAGTATGGATGACAAAATCTTAGTAAGCCAACAGAGGAGAGGCAATTCCAAGAAACAGAAGCAAAAGAAAATCAAGAAAGTAAATAATTCTGAACCGGTTCTTGGGGAAGGAAGAGCTTGAGGCAAAACTTAAGGAGAATTCTTTGTCCTGCACTCATTAATTGACCAAGGGAGAGTGGTTGTTACACAAAGAAGTTTGGTTAAGTTGGGTAGTTTTTTTGGTGTGTGTTTGTAACGGGTTGGTTTTTAATGAACAAGTTGAAACACCAGTTGTAGCTGGGATTCAGTTCACTAATTTGTTTTTGTGAGATATAAATATATGAATTAGGAGAAAAACATGGCAAAACAGGCCTACTCACTTCTAAACAGTATAAAGATAGTTTATTGTTACTAGGTAGAATTAACAGGAAAAAACTACACCAAGAAAGTAAAAAGGAAAAAAAACACATTCCTTCTTTTGCCAATTCCTCTATTCTCCCTCCCCGGAACTTTTCAAAGCTCACAGACCTCCTCACAGGTTTTTCAAGAGAGAGGACAAAGAAATTAACAAACATGGAATTTCTGGTCAGTATTAGAGTCCTTAAAAAGTCCTTCCACACTCCAGGAAAAGAAAGAGGTCCTCTTTGCTTCTGTGTGGGTCCAGAACTGTCACCGCAATAGTCTATCCGATCAGGGACATC
>VZRO01003424.1:546719-569311 GCA_013397915.1 Daphoenositta chrysoptera
TTTTTTGGTTTGTTTTTTTTTTTGAAGTGTTTTTTTTTTTTTTTTTTTTTTTTTTTTTTTTTTTCTGAGTAATGTCTTGCGTTATACTGAGTGCTGGAACCGTCTGCTGCAATCCCAGAGTTTTACGACAAGGCAAGGCACAGTCTCAACATGAGCCACTTCATCATAGTAAATTGTAAGTTTGTCTCCCTGGGATTCTGGGCAGGACTGGATACGATGGTGTGCCTAAGAAAAGCATGAAATAAAAGAGTTTGTGACTTTAGGTGGATTCCCCTTCTTATGAGAAGCAATTTCATTCTGGAATGAAGAACGTCAAGAGGAAAATGAGCACAAAAAATAAAGTCCATGTCAAAGTCAACTAAACTAACTAAAGTCAGTGGTCCCAAACTGCAACTATTCTCATACCCTTTCAACTTCTTTTGTATCACTGAATCTTTACTGATTTTAATGTCTTTAATTCTGATTTATAGCACTAGTGTAGGGCCAGGGAATGGCATTATCAGTTTGCAATATCAGGCTGCTCCCTGAATTTGCACCCATAATTATGTTTTTAGAAGCAAGTTAAAGTTTCCTATTATATCCTCAGCAAGATCTATTTAAGAGATAGCAGTTGCACATCCCAAGACAATTTATACCACTGAGGAACAAATCAGCTTAGAAAAAAGATAGAGAAGATCTGTATCTCTTTTCATCCATCACAACTCCCAGAGACAATTTTTCAGGTTCCAGCAATGCTAGGAACTTGATTGTTCTTTCTCTGTTCACATAAGAAAATTCCTCACTTTCGTTCAGCATCACAATTCTGAACATGGTGCCCTGGAGCTTGATATTCTACGTGCCTTGAAGAATTCTGTGGACCTAATCTCACCTGGTAACAAGTGAACTTGTTCCAGTTTCATCCTCACTTGGATCAGAGTAGAAGCAGGTGGAACAGAAAGAAGCGTGAGCTGGTGTGTGTGTATGTCTGTGTGTGTGAGCACAGGATGGGAGCTTATTCTGTGAGACCTGAGGTTGGTAGAGGAGCAGGTGGACAGGGTACCCCAACTTCCCCTGCATCAACTGATAAATCTGCTTTGGAAAGGCTGTTCACAGAATCTGCAACTAAGCTGACTTCCTCAGTCTTCAAACCACAATGTTAGCATTGGGAAAAAAAAGATTTTGCTGCTACTTTGATTATTTCCTTGCGGTTTCTTTTTGCTGGAAACAAGTTCAGACAGTGAATATTACCTGGTATCTTTCTCCCATTTCTTCTGTTATCATTTTTCTTTCCTAAAATTGCCCATCACTGGCACCTTTTTTCATCCAGAAAAATGTGAATGCTTAAAATTTTTAGGGTGTCTTGTCCTTAATGATATTCTAGTTTGGAAATATTTCAAAGGAAACAGTCAGTGTAATTTCTACATTTTTCATGTAGAAAAAAAAATTCTTTGCAATTAATTTAGTCTGGGAAAGAGAGAAATTTGCAATGTGTGTCACAGACAGCTTTGTGCTAAGGCCATATGCTGTTGAGCAATAATCTCAAAAAAATCAGTTCAAGTTCTTTCTAAAAACAGAGAGACAGTTCGTAGATCAGGATTGCTCTCCCAAAGATTACAGGTACTGAAATATCATTACATTACCCTTATAGCCTCTGGCATTTTCCAGAGGAGAATGTTTTTTTAAGGTCTTCTGTTTGGTAGTGCTTTAACACGCAGTGTCTGACTTATGAGTCCAGGACATTTTTTATCTTATGTGAATCCGTAAAAATGAAGAGGTGCTGAGTAGAGGAGTGTCTGGCAAAGCAATGCTCTTGCTTCTAGGAAAATTCAGCTGACCTGTGTTCTCCTGATGGCTGTTCATCCACCAGGAAGGACAGTTCTGGCTGTGGTGGCCAGGGCTGTCTGTACAGCAAGGCCCATCTCTGTCCATCTCTGCCCTCCACAGGGCATGAGAGCTTTGGGGACTTCTGTGTGCACAGCCTGGAAGCTCCGTCCTGCCAGGGGCTGGAGCTGCCCGGGGTCAGCAGCTGGGCACAAGCGTCCCTGGCTCCTGCAGATGTCAACTGGGTTTCAGTGCTGCTCTGTGTATTTGGCCTATGGCTCAATGGATGCATCACAGGATCAGCCAGGAAGACTTAGGCTCTTTCACTGTCCTTAATATTCAAAAGAAACCTGATGATTAGCCAATCCTTTTTTTGATGTTCACTTGTGGGACACATATCAGCTCACAACAGGGACCTTCTTCATGAGCTTTTATCCCTTGGCTGATGCTCCAGGGATTCTGATCTGAATCTGTCTACATATAAAATCAGGAAGGGAAGAGAGAGAGTGAGAGTCCCTAGCTCCCATCACAGATGGCTGATAATTAGTGTACTGCTTCCATCTCCTTAAAAACACAGCAAAGATAGTTTTCTAGTGACAATGTGATGACTTCAAGCTGTTTTGCATCTCAGTAATTCTCTTGGAAAAACACAGAAAGAATTTCTACTTCTGAATAAAAATAAACACTTGAGAGTTTATTTTAACTTATTTATACTGTGTCAAATATTACATGCCCTTCAAATTTATTACATGGGAGATTTTGTCTGAGTGGGATCTGCAGACTTATGGAAATGGAGATATATTAGGAATAACTGCCAAACCCTTTCAGACACAAATATCATAACGGATCTTAAAAGTAAATATATGTTAAATTAAAAGCCATAGATGCCTGAGACATGACCCAATTTCAGTTTCTGGTTGAACACTCTCATCACAACGCATGCTCTCCTCTCAGTCAGGAATCACATTCTGCTGTGATGTCTCCTCATTTAGGTGATCCCATGGCTCCAGGGGTGCATGGTCTGTCCCACCACAACCCTCACGAGCAGTGCTACGCACAGGCAACACAAGGTGTGCAATCTTGTAATGGATGAACTGTTACCCATTCTCAAATACCTACCTCCACCTTCAGAACTTCCCAGACAAATAAAAATCCCCAAACACTCTACGGTTTACATTGTTTTGTGGATAGCACCAAATTCTCCAGGGAAGCAGGACATAGGACCCCACTCTATGGAGCTCTGTTTTCCTTTGCAATGCCAGTCTTGATCACATCATTCTGTCACCTCTTGTCATCATCTCTCCCCATGTTAGAAATGACACCTCTTATTTATTTTTCTGCCTCACTTTCTTAATTATGTTTCTGCTAAAGGGAGATGGGGACCTTCTAGCACCACTAGCTCTGGTAAATGATGAGGCTAAGGCCAGATCCTGTAGGATGTCTACAGCAGTCTTGGACTTTTACCACTTCTTAAGCCAACATCTCACCATTGGAAATTACTCCCTTTCCTTTCTGCAGTTCAGCTGAAGAAGTTAAACAAAACAGTGCAACTACTTGGATGAAAATGCTGTTAAGATGATCTTCAGTACGTTCAAGAATTATTCAATGTTACTGCAGCTCTAAGTAAAATCTGAAGTTTGCTGTGAAAGCTTAATTTTAGTTAAATGTCTGTGGGACAAATTCTGACTTCACATCTATTGAGAGATCAGCTAATGTCAAGTGAGATTAAAACCTGTCAGCCTAGTCTCCCTCAGTGAAGACAAGATGAAAAATAGCCAGACTGTGCTTCTTCTGGGACCTGTACATTAATCTTGCAACCTTGCTTACAAGGCATAGATCGGTGCTCTGTGTTGTGCAGACAACGCAAAACACAGTCTGATCATGCCAGGAGCAACCCTGGATCTGACCTCACTTGGTAAAGATCATCTGTGTGCCTTTGGGCATCTGTGTGTCTCTGGGTTTAACACATTTCCTCAACAATCCAAAAAGGCTTCTACTGAGGGTCAAGTAATATGCTTTGACCCTGTTGTGCTTTAAACCCAGATGGAAAACTAAGCACCATGCAACCTCTCACTCAGCCCTTCTCTATCATCTCCACCCCACAGTGGAATGGAGAGAAGAATCAAAAGTACAACTTGTAGGTTGAGATACGAACACTTTAATATTTGAAATCAAAATAAAATACAATAACAATGGTAAGTCATAGTAGTAATAACAATAATAAAATTGGGAAAGGAAAAGACCCCAAACTAGTGATGCACAAGACAACTGCTCTGCACCCATTGACTAATGCCAGACCCCCATTCCCAAACCCAGACTGGCTGCCCTTCTGGGTTACTCCCTCAGTTTATGTGG
Source organism: Daphoenositta chrysoptera (assembly GCA_013397915.1). Lineage (NCBI taxonomy): Eukaryota > Metazoa > Chordata > Aves > Passeriformes > Daphoenositta > Daphoenositta chrysoptera. Next base: position 550,875 of record VZRO01003424.1, read on the forward strand.
CAGGCATGACATCCCATGGTGTGGAATATCCCTTCGGGCAGTTTGGGTCACCTGTCCCAGCTGTGCTCCCTCCCGGTTTTGCTTGCTAACCCCCTCTGCTCCCTCCCTGGCAGAGCATGAGACACGGAAAAAAGAAGTCCCTGACTTAGGATAAACATGACTCAGCAAAACCCAAAACATCACTGTGTTATCAACACCATTCTCATTCCAAATCCAAAACACAGCACTGTAACAGCTACTGAGGGGAAATTGACACTGCCCTTGCTGAAACCAGGACACCTATACATGCATTGAGTAGGACTGAGATGTGATCAGGTTTTCCCCATGAAAGAACTATTGCCATACCAATTTCCTGCAGTGTCTTCTTTCTTTCAGCTTTTTATAATTTGTGACAAGTGCAAATAATGTCAGTTAAAAGCTTTCTTTTTATTGACTTAATATTGTCCTAAAGTGTCTCTAACTCATTTTGGTCCAATTTTTAAAGCCTTTCATGAACGCAAAGTTTTAGTAAATAAGGAGAACATTCGTCATCATCAGCTTTTAGAACTGAAATCTCTGCAGTTTAGAGGGAAGACAGTGAGTGATTCCCCAGCCTCTACATGTTATGACACTTGCTTCCATACTCTTATTTTACATCAGCCTAGTGAGCACAAACAAGGTACAGGTTTTTGCTTCTCTGGAGTAAGACAGGAATGGCTGTGAATAATGAAAAAAATTGTCTCTTGGTACACCTGTATAACAGCTTGCTGACAGTCTCAAAACCTTTTCATCTTCTTCATTTGTGCATTTAAAATCACACTGTTCTTAGTTTGGTTGGCTAATGTTTCTGCCCAATTTTTTGGTAAATCACCCCATGGAAAAAAAGCATGTATGTGAGAAAAAGTCTTTGCTAAGTTGGACTGAATTCACTGGATGTTGCCAAAACATGAACCAAGCAATTAAAGCAGCGCTTGGAAAAGGTTTTGAGAGACAGATTTCTGGAGTGCCCAGTTTTTTGGAAATTGCAATGAGGCAGTGGACTGAACAGAGAATACTACTGAAGAAGATGCCTTCTCATTGTGGATGTACATGGTTGTTTCTTTCACAGATCAATCAGTGTTTAGAAAACTGCCTCCAGCTGGGGAAATGACTGTGTAGATCCAATATGGCACTGTTCTTGAAGTCTGAATGTGCTGGTTCAGATCATAGTCAAAGAGTGCAGCAAACACCGAACTGTTTGGATAGAAGAAGACCTTTGCCTGCCTTTGAACTCCTTTTTGTTTTGATTTAAGCATATGACAAACAAATGTCATCCTGAAAGTTTTTGATTTCTTTTATTTATTGTTTTAGTTGGTTGTTTTGGATGGTTCTGGCAAATAAATGAAGGGAAATACCTATTTGCATACATGTTTTGAGCAAGGGTGTTTAGCAGACGGCATGAAAGTGAGATTTGTTCAGTCAGTGCATTCTGAACACAAAGGCAGTGTTCACCATAAACCATTAAATATGCCAGCTGTTTGCCTGGGAAATCGCATAAGGCACCTTCTGAGCATTTTTGTTGTTATCAACTTACACTTATTGCATTGGACAGGAACTGAAGAGATTGAAGTAAATCATGGTGTTAAAGTAAAAATAATAAGCTCTCACACTATCCATTTCCAGCTCCCAGTTTATGAAACTGTGTGTTCCTGAGGACATAATATATGTTTTGTGATGCAGCATCCCAAAGCTCCACTTCTCTATGCATTCCAGCGCACATCATTTCAAGCTGGTATCAGTGATTTTTACTGTGCAGCTTTTCAACCCAGGTATAACTTAAGCTCATTGGTTTAATGCAGCTCTTGGAAGACAACTGGCTCACCTTCTGCCAGACCTGAGCCTCTTCAGAGAGAGCTCTCCATCAGCTGCAGCAGGTGGAATTGGCATGACAAACTGCTTTTGAGGTGACAGTGGAGGTTTTTGTTTTGTAGTGCCTGATAGGAAGGCTGCAAAGCTTCCCATTTCCTTTCCATGCTCCTCAAGGTTCCTCCAGGCCCTGTGCCACCAGCAAATAAAGCCTGCAACTGCAGTGCAGCTCTGCAGCCAGACCTTTTAGATGTATTGGCCCATCCTTAGGAACTCTGCAGGGTATTTGAATGTTTCTTCCGTAATGAAAGGAAAGGTAAGAGTCACCTTTAGCTGACTTGAAAGCAGTAGATGAAAACTGGCCCAGATTTTCAAAAACTATAATTGTGACATTCTGCATTGAAAACTCCACTTGCAAAGACGAATGATTCATTAATTTTTAAAGATGTGAAACTGTACAGGAACATTAACTAGAGCATTTGCTGTCTAGCCAATGCACTAATACCATGCAACAGTCATATTATTTTACTCTGTTAAAATAGTCATCAAAAAGCTAGCTAAACTTAAAATGGTGAAACATCAAAGTGCACTTTTATTCTTATGAGTGATTACTTGGAAGAAATTACTAGTTTTCTCACTGAAAAATTACTATGAGTTCTCCCTCAAAAAAAACCTTGAATAATGTAAACCTGAATCTAAAATGCTGCCTGAAAGAGATGGGGTAAATTCTATTATTCATAAACAGTGTTCTATCTCTGGAAATTAATTATCTCTAAACCTCATTTTTCTCTATGACTACTCAATACCCTGTTAGCAGACAAACAACACCTGGTGGCTAAATCTGACCATTGTATTAATGCAGTGGTGTTTCCTCTCTTTCTTTAAAACAAGTTTCTTAGATAATGTTGAAAATAACAAGAGGAAAGGGAGCTGATTGTCTCCTCCCTTACTTGAGCTGTTGTGTAGTCATCCATATTAGTCCAAAAAAGGCATTAAACTGTCTCACCCAAGGGAAATGGTTATATAAGGCAGGAAGCAGTCAAAAATGAATACCGTTTGTAAAGCTGGCTGGGAGCTGGTTATCTTCAAAAGTTTGCTGAGCGTATCTGGTTTCACTAACCATTTTCCAAAATTTTGGCTGTGGTTTTCAGTTTTTCAGTTAATATGTATCCTTCCCTGGCCCAGCAAAACCAGTTTGGATGCATGCATCCAGACAGGGAAAGGCAAAGGCACTTGGCAAAGTGATTAATCCCAAAATAGTCCAGAATGCAGACTACTGTTGATATAGTCAGGAGAAAAGGTCACTGAAGAATCTAAGGGAAGGATTTGTACTTTTTACTTGGGAAAATTTTCTCTTAAAACAAAGCTTGTGTTACTTTGATTTTCGTAATCAGTTTCTTTCTAGAGTCCTAAAAATGAAGAACCACACATGATTTCCAGAAGGCCACTTAGAATAGGATGGAAATAGCACATTCCTAAAATATATATTTTATATGTTGAATGCCAGTGCAAAAGGCACCTTGGTTTTATGTTATGCACTTGCATCTTGTGTGCTGCTGAGACCAACTTAAGTGTTAGCTCATTCTGTTAAGCGTAGTGATCCCAAGAACATTAGGGCAAGCATAAAAAAAACCCACAAAACCAACAATAAAGCAACCCAAAGCACCACAGAATCGATGCCTTTCATCTCCAGGTTTGGAGAATCCAGGTGTGATGTACTGCACACTGTAACAATAGTGTGGAAGTTAGAAATATCTCTGGGAAAGACCAGAGGAGGATGTGGTTTGTATGTGCCAAGGTACAGTGTCTAAGTGTTGTGCAAAACTAATTCAAGAATGTTTTGTAAATCTGGAAACGTCACAAAAGTCACACCATCTAATCTTCCAGCTGATGGAATTTGTTTTCAATGAATCTACAGCATCCCCAGCACTGCATAAAACATCTTCTGTTCCCTTACTACACTCCACTTGTTTAACTGTGCTTGTAACTTGTTAGCCTCCTTTGTACTTATTGGCAGGAAGAAATCAAAATTTATTAGACTTTCACAAAGGTAGATTTCTAATTCTGTTTATCCTTCCTGCAAATACAAGAATGCAATCTGTGTAGGAGGAGAGAGTACAGCTGCACTGCAGGAAGATATGAAATGCATAAGAAAGGCATAATACTACTACATCCAAATCCTTAAGAAAGGCATAATACTACTACATCCAAATCTACTCATATTCCTCTGCCTTCCTTTTACTTTCTGCATTTTAAATATGTGTTATCCCTTTTCCAGAAGAACATCTTGGTGATATTCTGAAATCCTCTCGTATTGAAATAGAAGCCTTGGAAGAAATCTTTGTTGTTGAAACATATTTTCTGGTTGGCTTACGATGTTATAAAATTTTCTGACCTCTAGTATGAGCATTGCAAATTCTTCAAAATAGATTCTGCCACCGAAAAGTTGCTAAGCAACTAATCCTGTCTGATCTATTGTAGTTCATATAAATGAAACAGACATATAGAAGAGAGTTTATAAAGCTAATGGGTTGTAAAAAACAAACAAACCTAAACCCATAAACAAATAGATATATAAAGTATTTAATAGCAAAATAAAAAACTGAAGGAAAACAAAAAAAAACCCCACCAAAAATCCCCAGCCCACAAGAAAGTATTTGAAGACATTTTAAGCAAAAGCAGAAACGGGTCAGCATTGTCACTTTGCAGGTCCAGATTAGCTGTCACTTCTCTCTGCTCTTTGGCATCCTTAATGGTTACTTAATGTCCTTTTTGCTGGGTGTTTTTCCTTGCATGATATAATAAGTGTTACTTAGATAGTTAAAAATAAGCTCTTACTCATCTTTCAGATGGGCTATGATGATTTTTTTTTTTTTAAATTTCTCTCTAGAGTCAGGGGATAGCTTCCTTGTGCCTCCGTGCACCACATCCTACTATACCTCCCATTGTCCTGTTGTTGCAGTCTGGCCTTCAGAGCTGAGCAGTTAACTCCAGAAGAAGGAGGAGATGCAGCTTCTTACTGAGACTCAGAGGAGGTGCCATTGACCTGGGGCAGCCCTCCAGACACCCATCATCTTTGCAGGCAAATAGCTTTTCCTGTTTGAGGCAAACTATGCATGTTTTTTGTCCTCTTGGGTGACTGTGAGGGTTTCTTTTTCTATCTTGCTTTGCTTCCTGCAGGTTCTTATTTTCGGATGGATAAAACTTTTGGCTTTTATTTCTAGGGCAGGGCCCTGACAGCTTCAGCTACTGCCGTAGTTTGCTCCCCTAATTACCTGTGCCTGTAATTTTGAGTATTAAATTTCTGTAATTTACTGTCACCACTATAAGATTATTCTTACCACTATAATCCCTTGGATGCTTTCATCTCTATAATGTGTTGTGGATTCTTCCCTCCCATGATCAGGACTTCAGTGCAAGATAATTGTCACAAAATTTACTGCTTTCTTAAGGAAAAGGAAGCTGTTTTTAATATACTGAATCTTCATGCAGCTTGATTTCAGTCTCTCACACTCTGATGCTCACCAGCGCCAAGATGTCTGTGGTCTGGTTGTGATACTTAGGTGAAGCACAAGGATAAGGGGTTCTGTCTGCATCTTTCGGGTACTGCTTGGCTGGTAACAACAAAACATGTTTTGGACAGATGTTTTATATCCAATAGGAAACATCATCTACAATGTGGTAATGCTTTGTCTCAGTTCATGCTTGCTTCACTTCTCATAAATCTTGGGTCAGGTTGCTGTCCATTGACTCTTCTCCCTTGTTTTAAATATACACGACATGTCTATAGCCCATTCCTGCAGGTCCAGTGGACAAAAAAGGGTTGTAAAAGATACATCACAATCTTTTAGCTATTCTGCTGCTTTGAGGATTGCAGGTCTTCTGCTGATGGATTGTCTGGCCTGTGGGCTCACCTGCCAGAAACAGCATTCATACCAACTCTAATTCTAGAAACTGTTACTAATTTCTGCACTGATTTATGAGCAGAGTCACAGCCCTGTACTTACAGACTGCAAGCTTGGGAGGCGTCTTCGAGTGGAAATGCTAGTAACTTGAAAAGAGAAAATAAATCTTCACAGTTGTACTGTCTAGTTGTGTATTTATTAATATGATGCAAAAGCTACATTGGAGACCTTTAAAGTCATTACTAGAAAGACAGAAGAAAATTAAAAGTGAAAGTAGTGATTTTAAGAAAAGTTAATGGAACTCAAAAAAACCCCATTAGCCTTCTTTCACCGTGCCCAGTAAGATCTTGGTCCTTTTCAGGCCTGACTCAAAGCTAGGACTTTTCCTCTCACTTGTATAGGCCAAGCCTCTGTTTTATTTTGGTATAAAAGCTACTTGATCTAAGGTAAAGGCCAATACATAAGTCAGAATTAAATAAGCACCTCAAATCACATTCTTTTCTCATTATTATTCACTTGAGAAACAACTTCTGTTCCAGCCTTGCTAAGTTGTTTGACAGAGACATCAGTCACTCCTCAGAAATAAAGGAATGGAAATTAGTTATTTCTATTTTCTCCTGGTGTTTATGCAAGTTTCCCCTTAAGCACTTACCAGAATGAAAGCTTTTCATCTAACACTTTAATTCCGTACACCTTTTCCCTGGGACCAAGAAAATAAAATAATAGCGGCACTTAATGAAAGGGAAAAAGTAATCAGTGGAGAGGAAACACTCCAGGAGCAGGTAACCCTCACAACTTGTTGAATACAGTCAGCATAATTATTAGACCTTTTTAATAACAATCATTGCATATGAATGCTATTCATAGAAATTCCAGGTGTTCATCTGGAAAGAGTTTCTCTCATAGTACAGGGAGCAGGAATAGAGATTTGCAAAATGTATTTTTTAAACAGGTTTTCTCTCAGCATGCCAGATTTTATCATTTTAAGGAGATCTTGGGAGTGGAGAGCTGGGCTGAAACACAGATATGTATGAAATTCTTATGCTTTGCAGATACTATGTTTTGCAGTACCTAAAGAAACTTTTTAGTCTGCCAGGTATTTCACTCACCAAACAAGTGTCACACTCTGATTTCTCCTCTGGTGCTGACCTCTCTGGGCTATTCAGTTTGCCACTACTTTGTGAAAGGACATATTAATTTTCGTTTTCCCTGCAAAAATCCTCATCCCTCTGACACCTCTGGACTTGATATCACAAAATGTTGTTCAAAGACCAGAGAGGAAAGAGTCCCTGTTGGTGCAGCATCTGTGTGAGGCTCTGCAGGGAGCAGAAACACATGATGGGGCTGGGAGATTCTTATAGGGGAGATTCTTACAGCCTCTCTCATGTTACGCCAGCAAAACTGTGTCACCACACTTCTTACCAGCAGTGCTCATGAGCATTGTTCTTCCTGCACTGGAGAGATCATAGTCTGTTTGAAAAGTAATTTGTTGAAACCAAATTAGTTGAAGATGCATGCCAACATACTTGCTTTTTTCTCCCCTTATCTAGCTCTTGCTTTGTCTCATTTCATGATATCCACTGCAAAGGTGTTAATTATTTTCTTGGTGCCTTTCAGACCCATTTATTTACCTTCATTTAGAAGAAGGGCCTTAGTCTGTCCCTGCAGCAAGTAAACACATTATGCTTTATGCCTCCTTTCACCTTTATAAGCTTCTCCTTTACACAAATCTGTAGCCTAGTGCGTTTTTATTTCCTGAAGCCTTGCAAATGACAGCAAATGACAAACCAGAAAGACTTGTTTGAAGAAAATTTACCAAAGAAAGCAAATTTTTCAGGAGTCCTAATTCATGGTCCTGTGGCAAGCAGAAGACATGGCTGACAGACTGTTGGTCAGAAGTACTGCTGGTCCATGATTAATGAGCAATCATGTTTCTGGACTAAGAGTCCTGCATTTGGTTTCTCACCATTAGGCAGCAATTGTGCTCAATACTCAACTTTTCTTAAAAGCTAAATATTAGAAATTACCCAGAGACTGGGTAAAAAGCATCTGCTTTCCTTTGTTGCATGAACTGTATGTGGACTGTTACTGTGTGATGTCTTTTGGTTTATAAAGCTGACTTTAGTCTTCAGGAAAAGTGTGTTTTGCATTTTAATTTGTCTTGTCTGGGTAAAACTTCTCTTAGGAAATGTTGATCTGTCTTTCAGTGCAAATAGTTTAGAGTAGTCTTGTATTGGTGGTAGAGTATACTCTCACAAATCCCAATGTGATTTTTTCCCTTGTGCGAAGCCCCATTCCTGCTGCTTTCTCCTAAGAGGACAGCAGGTGTTGTGAGACAGTGGAGCAGCAGCCTTCAGCTAAGCTTGCTGCTTAATTTTCAACATCAGTCTTTGTGTTAACCAGTTAATTCCCATAATCTGTGTCTATGTCTGCCCAAAGCTCTCACAATACTCTGCTATGGGGAGTAACAGAGCTTGTTTTATGTCTGTTATAACCTGAAGATCCACATGAAAAAGATGGTAAAAATCATGTAGCCCACAAAAAGTATCCCATTTGAAATAATCAGAAGCTTCTCAAGTGCTGTGCCTTGAAGATATGGACATTTTCTAAGTGAGGCTGACATCCAGACCTTGAATGTTTCTGCAGATAAAACAAATCTATCCATCCATCTAGCATCTACCACAGTGCAGCTGGATACTGTGTGTGAACCCAGTGCTCCTGAGTCACTAATTTGAGGATAACCCAGGAGTTCTCCAAACAGTTGTCATCAGAAGGGAGACAATGGACTGGCTGAAGATGATGGAGCCCCTTGGAAGTGGGTGAGAGACCCAGCTTCTGGCCACCTTCACAATTAGGTATTCAGCTATAGGATGCAGGAATCCTCCTGGTGTAACTTTCTTCTTGTCCAATTCATATGCTTAAAAGTACCACTCAATATCTTGGTGGGACCATCTGACCTTTCCTTCCAAAGGTGGTCCTACTTGCAGAACCGATCAAATAGTAAATAGCTAAAACACGTGTAAGCAGGCATTTAAAGCTATTTGTGCAGAAGAGGCCATGCAGTGAAGCCTTTTGTACGTCATCAAGCTATTTAAGACATTTTGCATTTGGTTTATAAAATACATAGTGATGGATTGTGCTTGTGTGGTCACATAGGAATGGAGCCAGCTGGGCTATAAGGAGTAAGAAGGGCAGAGGTTTGAGTGATCTTGCTTAACCCAGCTCAAGATGCTACTGCAAGGGCTCCTGCAGCAGAGACTGCTCTCACCATCCAGACAACAAGCTACAACCTTATTAGGAAGATTTGACTCCTGGTGTGAACATTACCTCTTTCCACGATCTCAGTAAATTTGTTTTCCTCTTCAACTATGTATGTGAGTGTCTGTGCAACAGCCCTGGGTATTCATTTTTTTCACCTTACCTGGTACTGATCACTTCAGACATCATGGCTCTACTGACACAACAATGTGACAGCAAGACACAAAGCTGACATGGTGCATGAAAGAAATTACAAGGATCCCATTTTACAGGACTGGCTTCTCTGCCTGTCCCCCCCGGCCCAGCCTTTTTAACTAAGAATTTCTGTAGATTTCGTGTTAGAGGAGGAAAAGCCAGTAGCTTTCTTAATAATTGATGGTAATTTACTAAGAAATGAAGAGGAGAGGAAGAGTCAGGTTAAATTCTGCAGCCATTTTGCCGTTACACTTAGCCACCCTCTAATGAGCCTCCGTATTTACAAGGACCCCTGCTGTTGATAAAAACAGCCAGAAAACAGAACCCTCACCCATCCACAGTCTCTCCAAACCAGCGTCCTCCTCTCCAGAGGGTCTGAGCACTTCCAGCTCAGACCCAGAGATGAGCACCAGCTTCCTTCAGCTGACAGTGGGAACAATGGTGACACAACTGGCTGAAGAACAGTCTGTGCAAAGTCTGCTCATGCAGCAAGAACTGTGACAGGTGGTATCTGGGGACTCACTGGTGTCAGCTCTCTCAGTCTCAACTCTGAAAATTTCTAAAAAAGCTGCTTTCATCCTTCCTGGAGGTGGGGGCTAACCTGAGATTGAGTGAAATGTCAGCAGTCTTGCCTTGTACATGGAACCTTCAAATGATTAATTCCACTTCTGAAAACGTTTCTTGGTGCTTCCAAAAGAGTTGGAAAAGGGAGAGAAAGGAGCACAGAGTTTTAAAAAGAGACCCAAATATCTTTCATACCTGCTAATATGTCTTAACCTAAACTGTGTCCCAGAAACAGACAAATGTAGCTTTTTGTGGAGTGCAGCCACAAAAATTGTTTACCAGGTTGCTAATATTTTATTTAAAAATACAACCCTGCACATGAGACACAGTGGTTATGAGAGCACCCTGGTACAGGCAGAAGTCTCCATTTATTCACAAAAGTCACATAAGCAGCTCCACAGACCAACAGGAACATTTACAAAATTTCCTAGGCAATCTCACCTCTGAGCTGGGGTGAGGTGTTTAATCACCCTGGTGTCATTACAAAGTGTTTTCAGATTATCTGTGAGGTACCCGAACAGCTTCATGAATATGTCCTGAAAGTAAGGTACTTTTATGTCTAATCAATGACAAGCAGCAGCCTTATTTTAAATAGTGGCTTTCTGTTGATTTAAAACATGAATTCACTTCACCCTTCGTGATAAAAGAACATGATTAGGGGGTTCCAAACCCAAGCACTTAAATAGCACAGAGTGTCTGAGTTATGTCTCCAATCTCTTTTCAGCTGCCACTTTATATTCTTCTGTAATTACATGTACACTTGTTTTTTTTCAAAGTGACCCATGACCAGTTGGTGCTTGGTTACACGAGCAGTTATTTGACATTTATTTTATCTTCCTTCTTTATCATACACACTTCAAGCTCTACTGTGAAGACAGAATAATTAATTTCTTCACAAGCTTTTTGAAGGTGTCTGTCAATGTGTCACTCTGGGTGCTTTAAACATAAAACTTTACATATATTTGTGAATTGAAAGGAGTATTTGAACCTGTTTCACTGATGACAGGATGATTCTAACAGCAACTAGAAAAACACTTGTGGTAAAATTTTTGGTGTTACGAAGTGGTTCACTGTCATATGCCAGGAAGATGCCAAAGACCAGCTCTCATTGCCTTCAGTTGCAGCACTGAGAGCTCAGAGGTTCTACATTCTCCCATGCTCAGTGGCACTTGAAAAAATGTGTCATACGCTTAGAGATTTGTAAAGTATTGAGGCAACATGTCTCGTGTTACACAGGAACTCTGAGGTAGATAGCAGAGCTGAAATGCAACTCTTCAAGGCGGTGTTTAAGAGTGTAAATGAAGAAACCTCCCTGTTACACCTGCAGTCATCTATCTTGTTACACAGTACTCGTCTATCAGTCAAACATCTCAGCATGCTAAATCTTTGCAGCTGATCCTAATATAACTCTGTTTTCTGTGCACTCAGTTCTTCAATCTAAGTTACCGTCCCTGTATTCCTCTATTTTGGCCCTTCCCCATTCCCAGCCACTGTCCAAATTGTGTCTTGAAAAAAAAAACCCCAACCAATTAAAGTAAAAAATATGGCTTTAATATGACCAAATTCCTTGTAAAAAGTGGACTCCTCCTACATCAGGTTAGGAACAGCAAAGCAGTGTAGAGCATACCCACTTGTCAATGGTAAAAATTTTGTACAATATTATATATTAGCATTACAGCAAATATATGGACACATGTTGAGTTACAGTAAATTATTTTATATAACTTTGAAGTTCATCTTTCTTAACTAAACTCAAGGTGTTAGTGTTAGTATTCCTGGAACGATTAAATCCCTCAAGGCCAAAGATTGAATATTTGTTGTGATGTGGTGTATATTCTTATGATAATAATGAAGAAGTTTTTAATATATTCAGTTGTATGAATATAGTTGTAGACTATTTTTTAGATAGTAGTAGTATGTTGTACATACTATGTTGTAGTTTAGTTCCACAGAACTAGATGGACTTTTGTCCTGGGTTTTTAAGTCAATTCCTGCATCATGGGTTTACAAGCTTATGCTAAAATATTTGCTATCTAGGTAAGAAAATCATACTTCTCTTTTATTTTCGTCTAGTGCAAACAGAGGTGCTCTTTAAATAAGAATTTTTCTTTCTGCTGGTTAGACATCATTAGCTTCTAGCTAAATCTGGCGAACAGCTTCTCTTTCCATGATTCAGTCTTCTGCTAATTACACCATATGATTATCCACCTTATGGCAAACTCTAGGAGCTAAAGAAGTATTTCTCTTCCTTGACAAAGGAGTTAATGCATGTGTCTAATTACATTTCATAATGTATTTTCATGACACTTCTCCCAAACAGAAAGAAAATACTTGTCATGGCTGATAGATTAGATGTGTTCCCTGGTTAGCTATTAAAGTTTTTGGTACTTATTCTGCTTCATCTGCAGTATTTTCAGGATGTAAGTCCTGACAAAAATTTATGTTGTTCTTGAATTTCTCATTAAGTACAATGCTTGAAAAGAGCAGCAGAAGATGTATGTACATCTGGTCAGAAGTATTGCCATATAAACATACCAGAAGTTGTCTGGACAGAGAAGTAATCCTTTAGAAAGTCAATAACAACAGCAATATTAACAATTTTGAAAGTAATATTAATAGTAAAAGATTGTGATACTTGTAATACTTGTGATAGTAATAGTAACAGCCAGTGTCACAGGCACAGTTTTTTCTGGGACAGCAGACAGACATATCAGAGTCTTAGATTTTATTTTTCCTCTCTTAGGTGATATGTGGGTCTTCAGCTTAGGCCTTGTTAGATTGTGGCTAACAAAGATTTTGCCATTGACTTAACTGGAGGTAGAGATTCCGTCTTGATCTTTTTAGCCAAAATTTTCCATTGCATTTATATGCTGTACAAGGCTGAGGCCCTATTTCAAAGACAGGAGAGGAGCTCAGATCCCTTTAAAACTTGAAAATGTGCCAGAATTCCTAGGTTATTTATCCTGTTTGCTTAGGCTGTGGATTAGTTAGGGTAAAATAAAATAAAGTAATACTTGTTAATTCAGAGGGTTGTGTCAGTTGTTTGTTCAGGAGATTTGTGTGAACGCACATTTTTCTTCTCTTACTTACTGGAGTTTTCATCTGTATGTCGTAGCTCTCTGTGAGGCTGCTGTGATGAGAGCTGAGCTCCGTGTTCTTAGAAGCATTCAAACCAACGACTTCCCTGCAGCATCAAAGCACCGGGAATCAACATGCTGGCAACTAATGTGTCGAGGAGTTGCACAGTTTCTAGTATCTTCAGTGTGTTTTTTCCATAGGGCCCCAGACACTAAGACAGTTGGATATAATTTCATCCTTGCCTTGCTTCAACATAAGCTAATTAGGAAGCTCATTATTTATTTGGCACAAATTTAGCATAACAAATCAATTTAACAGGGCACAAGAGACAAAGTAATTTAAAATGAAAGTCAGAATCAAGATGAAACAGCAAGACGGAATATTTTAATTTCTAATAATGCACTAACATCCTAATGGCTCTGTGGGCCTCAGTGGTGTTTCTGACACAGACCAGGTCAGCACCAACCTCCCAAAGAAAGGCAGGGTTCACTGATCAGTGTTTTCTCTTCCAGGTGGCATCACCTCCCCTCCAGTCATTCCCATCCAATGCCACTATAACACTACTGCGAATAAGATGGATAATCTGAAAGAGGGAAAGTCTCTGACAAAATAGAATCAAATGTCTGGAAACTATAATTAATGAAAATGTTTTCATGAGTTACCCAGTGACAGAAGTTCCAGAGGTCCCTGTCAAGCTAGGCTGGAAACAGATTTGTTGGGCTGATGTGGAACACTGGTAACCTAGAAACTGTCCCTAGGATTAATTTTTCCACTATCATGAACATTTTATTTTAAATTTAGGGAGTCTGTGATGAGATTTATTAAAATGTATTGATTTTTTATTGCTTTACATAACCTTAAAAAATAAATACCAGGATTAGTGTAGAGCAAAATGCTCAGGTAGTGTAAATATCAGTGAAGTCAATATCATTATATTAATCTTCACTGGGCTAATTGGGCTCCATCCATTTTTGAAGTTTCACATAACTTCTGTCTACCATGGACCTAACTGTTCTCACATAGTTTGTGATGTTTAGGGACAGTGCATTTTCCAAACAGTGTGGAACCTGGAATGCTTCCTTGTCTGTTCGTAGCATGTACGAGTTGTAAACATTTACAGTTCCCAGCATGGTCCTTCTTGTTTTACTGACAGCTTTGATTTGTTAGAAAAGAGACAATGAGACTTGTTTGAGTGATGTTGCACATGAGGGACATATGAAATACTTAGTCTGTGCTGAAATCCTGCAGAATTCCATATGATTTCCAGGTGTCTGTCTAAACAGATGAAGACTGTTGTGCTCTTTGGATGTAAATTAGCCTAATGCTTTTTTATTCCTACTTACCTCATCAAGTCCTAACACTAAACCCTGGGCCGGACCCAGAGCTGGTGCAAAAACAGAACAGAGGACCTACACAGACTTACACCATGGGGAGAGGACTGGGGAGAGGTGAAATGGTGGAAGGGATCATCAGAAATGCTACTGCTCACTCCTGTAGTGTGATGGCGATCTTTAACACAATTCATCCGGAGATGGAGACATAGCCACTCCTACAGATTTCATGTGCTTAAGCCAGTGAGGAACAGTGCAAGGCCTTGCTTGCCTCTCTTGCTAGAAAACTCTGATCTCAGAGTTTGAGGTTCCTAATTTCTGAAGCTGTTCAGAACCGTGACATATTTGTTATCTACATATTGTATGTGTGATGAATAAAATTAAATGGATGCAAATTCTTTGGCATTCACAGTAGTGTACATTTCAGAAGTGGCAGAAATGTGCTGAGAAGTCATATTCATACTCAAATATGGGAAACACTTGCTGCAATTCAGTAAGAATGTACTAATACAGTGGGCAGAACCAGTCTCAGCTGGGGTGTTGAGTATTCAGGTAATTATGGTGCAGAATTTGAAACAGATGCCTTTCTCTGTTCTGTTTGGGAGTGTGGAGGGTGAGAAAGGTCTTCAAGCAATCTTTGCAAATGCAGTAACCTGTTCCTGACCAGCTTTTCTCCACAGTTTAAGCAGCTTTTTGACTGCTTTAGGTTATAGATTTTTCTATAGTATAAAGAAGCAGAAAGGTATGGCACACTTACTAGCTTCCTTTTCCTGAAAGAGAAAGGAGAGGACTTTTCTTGCAAGTTTTATGAATTTAGGTGATGATTTCTAAGAAACAAGTTTACCAGTTTCTTCTTTTTCTCATTCTTTCTCTCTTTCTCTTTTTTTTTTTTTTTTTAATATTTTGGTGTTCCAGATTGGAGAGAAATCACCTCAAGATAGGGGAGGAAAAGCTCCATGAAATCGAAAAATGCAACTATTTTAGCCCATTGCTCTTTCCTCTGACAATATCTGTGTTTTGTGATAGCACACACATTCCTCGCTGGAGAGTACTTACGCTGATTTATAAAAAGCTACATAAAGGGCAAAAGACATTTTCAGATACAATAGTAAGCTGTAAACAGCACAGCAATTTCACCTCCATCTCTCCATTAGCTTTCATGTTTGTGCATTTAAAGAGAAAAGGAGGATCTGGAGACTGCTGTTGCACACAGTTAAGAGGCTTGTAATTCTTTACTGTTGCTGATCTGTCCACAAAACTGGAAGGTTAGAATTGGTATTGGGCAACCAAGGGAGTATCCATGTCTACTGCAGAGGTGGGAAATGGTCATGATCCCAGGTGAGGTTTTGGGTAAAGACAAGAATAACAGTCAAACATCATTAAAGCCTGTAGATGAAAATCTTAAGTAAGCTGCAGATCTTTGCCTCTGTGTGTGTGTGTGTTTTTCCATAGCACTGACAGGAAAGGGATGTGGCTTGCTTTCCACACTAAACCATCTTGTTATCTCTGCTCTGTGAGGATCACCTCCTGTAGCAGCTTATGCAGTAGTTTGTTTAACAGTATGAATTATTTTAAACAAAAGAAGGTTCTGACTACACCAGGGTATGTGCACAGCCATGTCACAGAGTTAGTGTGGCCACACCTGTCCAAACTTGGAAAAATGAAGAGAGGAGCTGTATCTCTACCAAGTTATCCATATGAAACAATTTCACCTTCTTTAACATGGCTTCTTAAGAAGGCATAAAGCTTATTCTGCTCAGAAACATAGAGCTTTTTCAAGTGTTTACACTGGTCTTGAGCAAGCTGGTGTTTGATGAGCGCTTGACCACATTTAACCCTGATGCTATATCACCAGGCATTGTTCCTACTCACTGAAATGCCTCATTTTGAATTGAGAGTTTCAAACTATGCAGTTTTTTGCATCAGAGACGCATATTTTGGGGAAGGGAGAGAGGGAGGGAGGGAGGGAGGAAGGAAGGAAGGAAGGAAGGAAGGAAGGAAGGAAGGAAGGAAGGAAGGAAAGAAGGAAGAAGAGTTTCAGATTTCAGGAATGAGGAAACTGCCAGCAGAGAGTTATAGCCACAGTCTGGATGTTGCAGGGCAGCCACAGGACTAGTCTGTAAAATAAGGGTCACTCTGCATTACTTATTTCCTAGGATTGCTAGCTTGGTGTTTTCTCAGCCCAAGGATACCTTTTTCCACAGTCCTGAGTCATTTTGAGTGGCCCAGGACACACGTACTAATACCAGGAGTAGATCCAGGCACATACCCAGCACTTGCTGGTCATATGATCTGCTTGCCTGACTCTTGTGGTAATGCACTGAATCCTACCTATAACCTTACAAGTTTCCTTATGAGATATATTTAGGTACAGTGACCTCCTAGTCAAGATTTCAGTGCAGATACATGCACAGATACGTGCAGATACATGCATGAAATTTGTCTGTAAAGGTCCAAATTATTCCACTGGGTTTTTGGAAGAGAGTTTTTGCCTAAACTACTTGCCTTTACCCTTTAAGATCAGTAAACAAGAAGATTCTCAGGGTCCCATTTAAGATATGTATGAGTTTGTCTGAACTGCCAAATCAGCAGCTTATGTAGGCTATGTAGGCGTTTATCTGAACTGCCAAATCAGCACCAAGATAGGGATATACAAGTACTGTGGCTGAAACAACAAGAACTGACATACTTCTATATGCTCCTTGGGGCAGAGAAGCAGACTCATCAAACTGCTAAATATTTCAGCTCCCTTCCAGTAAGAATTCCTGGCAAACCATGGTATCAGATATCTGTGCAGATGTTCATTGGGTAAACAAACACAGAGCTGCAGTCTCAATCCTGTCTTTAGCAAACTGGCTGGGATAGTAGCCCTCCTGCAATATAAGACCATCACTCTTAATTACACAGATGCTGTGATATTCTTTCCTTTATTAAATGCATTAGGACACTGCCAGGTCTCTGTAGAAGAAATTGTAATAAGAGATAATTTGTGATACCCTCCAAGGAAAATAGTCTGTATTTTCTTCCTTCTTGCCTTGACTTCTCTTCTTACAGTGTTAATGAAGTGAAAAGCAAGCCTTCTTGCAAATTTCTGTTGACTTTCAGGCAACCAAGTTTCTACCTTATGTTGATGTTATATGAACATGAGAGAATTTAGCATCTTGAGTTCCTGAAGCTCAATGGCCAGTTATGCAAAAGGAGTGGGACACAACTCAGAACTCAAATGATACTTTGACAGCATGTAGTTCAAAATTTAGGACATTAATACCTTATTCTTCTGCTGCTTGAATTCCTAAATTTTTATGGTAAATTCCCCCAGAATTTAAGTTATTGTTTCTGAGAATGTCTTGGCGTTCTGGTCATGTCTGTGTAAACAAATTCAGGCAGGTCTCTGTTGGGATACACAAAAGAGTTCTTGTAACCATCTTGACTGATAAAGATTTAAAGGAAACAACCATCCACCTCTGTTGGGTTGCGTTTTGTATGTTTATTACCTTAATTTGTTAATGGTTCACTCCTGCCTTCCACCATCTTACAGTGGTTTGTCTCCCGCCACTGCCCCTGTCTATCTTAGCTGTCAATCCTTCCCCAACTGACACCTTATTCTGGAAAATTCCCCTCTGCTCGGTCCCTGATTGGTTTATGCTGTTGCTGTCCCGAAGTTATTAGTTCCTGTTTTGATTGTCATCCCTGAACCCCGCCCTGTTGTCAGTCCTATTGGTCAATTTTTGAGCACTCCCTTTGTCGCCTCCCCCCTTTATAAGCTTTTGTTCACCTCTCAGTATTTGGATTTGGTCCCTGGCTGTCTCTCTTTATAAACCTCCTGAGAGCTACACCGGATCCCTGCCTCTTCTTTCAGCCTTTCCTCCTCTGGCGTGCCTCTGCCAGCCCACGCTGAGGTGCCTTCCCACCTGTTGCTGCTGGGCAGGAGGCTCGGGTGCTGGGCAGACCTCCGTCGGACATCTGTCCTTATCAGCGGGACGATCTACGGACGTCGCCCTTTTAGGAGGCAAGGGCTGAGCCCTCGGATGTCGCGCGCCGATACACCTCAAACCCAATCATTACAAGTGTTAAATTATTTGCAGGAGACGAGGGTGCAGAGTGTTAAATATGGGTGTGGAGAGCTATAACAAGGCAAGAATTGTGTAGGGAAAGTCACTGGGGAGCATGAAAGAGCAGTCCCAGGGCCAGTGGTGTTCCACTGCAAGGCTGGCCTCCTGGTTATGGCACTGGTTTGCTAGCTGAATGAGATATTATAGATAATATTAAATATTTAGGCATC